>JACEEZ010001631.1:10000-40000 GCA_016584305.1 Chionoecetes opilio | reverse complement strand
CGGCCATTAGTCATAGCGGCGCCGCGGCCACCTCTGTCGGGGCTCTGCCCTTCCTGCCACATTGTGTATTCCGCTACCAATTCCTATAGTTCGGCGAGAAGATTTATAAAGGAAAGACTCGCAGAGACCAACTGGCGAGGCAAGTTGTTTTAATATTTGTGCTGCGAGAAAATGTTTGCTGGAAGAAGATAGAGGACAGAGTGAAGAGAAAAGAGAGAGAGAGAGAGAGAGGAGAGAGAAGAGAGAGGAGAGAGGAAGAAGGGGAAGAGAGAGAGAGAGAGAAGAGAGAGAGAGAGAGAGAAGAGGGGAGAGAGAGAAGAGAGAGAGAAAGGGGAGAGAGAGAAGGGGATAGAGAGAGAGAGAGAGAGGGGAGAGAGAGAGAGAGGAAGGAGAGAGCAGAGAGGAAAAGAGAAGAGAGAGAGAGAGAGAGAGAGAGAGATGGAGAGAAGAGAGAGAGAAGTAGAAAGCTTCAATTTATTCTTATTATCAATTGACATGCATTAATGTAAAGGTGAAATTATTAGTTCAATGAAATCATTCTGTAATGTGAAAGTATGAAAATTTGTAGGGAAACGTAATAAAAAAATACGATTACGTGGCAATATTTAAACGTTGATTCGGAAAAAATGCACTAAAAGAAATGAACAAATATTTGATATAAAAAGATAAATAGCACGGTTTAAAATAAACCCTACTTAAGTTTTTAAAAAAGAAAGTCTTTTAAAAATAACAACAACAAAAACTGTATAAAAGTCTAAAAATTTATATTACTAAAAGACTTTTTTGCTTTAACTGGAAATATATCAGGAAGGCTACCATCCTTTGGGGGGGAGCACACGGACAATGGTTAGCGTTCTCGACTGGCGTTCTCGTGACCCGAGTTCGATCCCCCGAAGAAAACCAAAACCTTTCTGCACCGTCGAGTGGCCTAAGAACACCCACATGCCCTGCCCATCAACTCACCTGTATTGCGAGTGCATCGGAGGACACAGGGGGGCGACATGAGCCTATAATCACAGGCGCCCATTTATAAGAATCCTGTCTGCGCCCACCACCGGGCGAGGACCAACCATCAGAGCCTCCAAGTGAACCTCCAAAAGCCCAAACCCATCCGAGCCCTGGGTCACCACTGCCTACAGGCGCTATAGGCACAGATGTAAAAAAAAAAAAATAATAGTTCAGTTTCCAATTACAGTTTTTATTTTATTTTATTTATTTTATTTTGTTTTTTTGTATTATTATTATTATATATATAATATATTTATAGATAATACATATGTATATTTATATATATATATATTTGCGTGCGTGCGTGCGGCGTGCGTGCGTGCGTGCGTGCGTGCGTGCGTGCGTGGCGTGCGTGGGGTGCGTGCGTGCGTGCGTGCGTGCGTCCGTTTCGTGCGTGCAGTGTGGTGAACAGGGAAGCAACACAAATAGTCAGGGCAAAGAATAGGACAATCAAAGAACACACTCACAGAACAAAAATAAAAAACCGCCACAAACCACGACTACAATACTCTCTTATATGATACTCTGTTCAAGAACGCTCTAGAGCCACACGCAACATACCCATAGGTGGAGCTGTCAGCCCCTGGTTCCCCTTGATCGGTCGTAGATGGCGTGAGGGGGGTGATGGAAGGTTTGACGTCAAACGGTACCTAATACACTCACCCCACCCTTCACTCTCATGCCTCTGTCTGCCTCCCATATTGCCCCTGTTACCCTAACTGTGACTTTACCCAACGTAAAGCACACACACAAAAACACACACACACACAGACACCCACACCACACCCCACACCACACCCACACACACCACCACACACACACCACCAACAACACACACACACACACACAACACACAAACCACACCCACACACCAGTCACACAACACACACACACACGTACGGCCCAGAAAAAAAGTTATATTAAATAACAGAAAAATCAAATATATATATTTTCTTAATTAAGACTCGCTCCCTGATTATTCGTCATGTTTTAAAGCTTTGATGGGATTATGACATCAGGAAGAGGAGAAGCAGAAACATCATTGAATCATGTTCTCTCTCTCTCTCTCTCTCGCTCTCTCTCTCTCTCTTTCTCTCTCTCCTCTCTCTCTCTCTCTCTCTCTCTCTCTCTCTCTCTCTCTCTCTCTCTTCTCTCTTCTCTCTCTCTCTCTCAGGAGCAGTGGGCGGAGGATCCCGCTCCCTGCTGAAGCCTGGGGCCCGGCGGAGAGTCGGTGCCCCACAGGTTTCACAAGGCCCAGGTGAAACACTTTTAACACCTTGCAGGACTGGGTCCCGTGGAGGAGGTCAGAGCGCGCACGAGGACGGTAGTGTCAGGTGATCGCCGCGAGGCCCCGATTTTTTTTTTTTGGTATGTCTATAACATCGATGGCTGATGGACAGTGAGCCTTTTAATTGGTCCACGGCGACACTGTGAACACCTTCACGATGAGGTGGATGTCGTGCCATTGAACACACCAGCAGGTGAAAGTGCAGCCCACATTGTGTTAGTTCTTTGGTTTTTATCGTTGTTTAATTTCCCACCTTAGTGCCCGTAAGGCGGACACAGTGTCGTAGTCATCGTGACAACCAGTGACACACACATATGACCCACATGACACAGTGACATACAGTGTACGTGTCAATAGTGCGCCTGAAAAGTGCCTGTTGTGACGGACAGTGACCCTCAGCCTGTAACAGTATATACTTAATTATATCCTATAATGGCATAGCTTTCGGATAGATGTCCCCGGGACAGGGGATATCTTTATGCTTCTGACACTCAGTAGCCTCACCACCCTCTTTGTATTTGTAGCCCCATTTAAGATACCATGAGTCAGTTGTGTTAAATTTCAAAAAATAAAAAGAGAGAGAGAGCGCGAGACCGAGAGAGCTTCGGAGTTTGAGAGATGAGACGAGAGAGAGATGAGAGAGAGATAGAGAGAGAGAGAGAGAGAGAGCGAGAGAGAGAGAGGATAGAGAGAGAGAGAGAGAGAGGAGAGAAGAGAGATAGAGAGAGCGAGAGGGAGAGATGAGAGAGAGAGAGAGGAGAGAGGAGAGAGCAGAGAAGAGAAAGAGAGAGGACGATGAGAGAGAGAGATAGAGCAGAGAACGAGAGAAGATGATGAGAGATGAGAGGAGAGAGAGAGAGAGAGAGTAGCACGAGACGAGAGAGAGATAATAATGTAATGATGCGAATGAAAACTGAGATGGTTACACGAAAGTTGAAGAGGGATGAGGAAATAAGAGGCGAGGGACGCAGCGTGATGAAGGGAGCCATTGGAGGCTGGCGTGGCGGAGGGCGTGGAGGGGAAAGGGAGGCTGCAGAAAGCTTATGAGAGAGGCGTAGGAGGTTGTGGAAATAGATTCAATGTGGATTTGCTTTAGCTTATGCATGAACGTTGTCCTATTTGCTCTCCTACGAACTATTATTATAGAGGAAGGGATACATACTGTCACCTAAGCTTTTGAACATATAGATAAACATAGACCCGTGTGGTTATTTTTTGGAAGAATGACCTCGCTGTATGCATTGCCAGCGGCTTGTGTTACAGCATTTACATTTTTTTGTAATTTGTAATGAAACATGGTTCATAGGTGATATAAATTCGAGGTGGTATTATTAGATATTTCATGCTATGTGACTAAATAGTTCACATTGATTCATGCAGGAAAAGTTTATCTTGCTATTCTTTGCAGAGAGACTGCCGCTGTATTTTTTTACAGTTTTTTTTTAAAGACCTATCACCAAGGAAATTCTGCCTCAAGTCAAGGTATTCGGCGGCCATTTAAGAGGAAATGTACATCACCATGCAAGATATAATAATAATAATTGGTCTTAAAAAGTGAAAAAAATATGCCGTACTTAATGGAATAAATTTTGTACATGGATATTCATATATACCAATGTTGATGTGTAGAGACACCTCCTGAATTAAATTGGCCAACCCCCTTTTCGGCAATATCTTACTGTCTCCTTTATAGGGACTGGCAACCAGCGGCCTTTTTGCTACTCTCTTTGTTTTGCCCCCTTGGCCAGTCATTTCGGATGTTAAAGAAATTTATGTGTGTAAAGATGAATACTCAAATCGTTGCTTTAACTGAACGACTATTGCTGCTTGCATATCACAAGTGTTTCAAGACCCTATGACGCGATAGATATATACATAGATAGATACATACAATAGAAAGACACAAAGATTCATGCATGGTCTATGTGTACTCATAGTGGTATTGAATGCAACCTTTGTATTGGGATGCAGCGATGGATGGACTTTTAGTTGTACTATTTGCATGAATTTCAAGATAAAACTTATGCATATATGCTGATTTTTTTTGGTGGTTTTCAGTTATGTTTGTGGCGTGCGTTTCGTGTGTTGCTTTTTCAAAGGACTATTGGTCCTTAACACGAATCAGCTGGAGGATCGGACGCATACCCCCCCTCTTCTCCCACACTCTACTCTCTCTTCCTCTCTTCGTCGACTCTCTCTCTCCTTCTCTTCTCTCTCTTCTCTCTCTCTTCTCTATCTCTCTCTATCTCTTTCTCCTCTCTCTCTCTCTCTCTCTCTTTCTCCTCTCTCTCTCTCTCCCCCCCCACCCTCCCTAACCCACCCCCCAAACCCACTTTCTCTTCCCCCCCCCATCGGTAGCAAAAGTGACAGATGATGTGCAGTGGCTGTCTTGCTGACTTTCTAGTTGTGTGTGAAGCGATTCTCCACATAAACCCTGTTCTGCCAAAAATTAAGCCAAGATTCGGTGGCGTTGGGTGGGTGCCCGGTGTACAGAGCGATTCGTCCAAGAAAACTTTTTGTCGCATTGTGGTGGTGATGATGGCAGCGAATTTAGCATACTTGGTCTTTGCCTTTTGGCTATAGCGGGAGGGGCAAGGAGGCGAGGATTCCGGGTGCCAGACGCGGCTGAAGGGTGACAAGATACGGAAGTGAAGCCTAGTTCGTTGCTTAGTGAATTTATAAGTCTATTAGGATCTATCTTCAAACCCTCTAGCTTTTATGTTAAATTACAGTAGGCAATTTTCTTCCAGTGGATCTGATTGCGCTTGTCCTTTTCTTTATTGCACCAATTTTTCCAAGGTGTATCCATCAGTCGTGCGCAGCCCCCTTTTTTCATAATGGCTATAGAATATATTCTAGAACATTTTGCGTAACAGCACGCGAAAGTGACGGTGTAAAAGAGAAGAAAAATTAGGGAGGCAAGAACCGTCAGCGTTCAAATTTGCACTGGAGGACACACCACCCCGCCACCCGCACGACGCATAACCGTGAACCAGATCTGTCGAGGGTCTCGTGAGAGTTGTGAGGGTAACGTAGTGGTGCCCCGGTGGCTAGCCGTGCTCTAACCAGTTGGGAGGGCGAGAAAGAGCACAGGAATCCATGAAAGTTACGAAGTTGAGTTGCACGATTAGAATAGATTCGATTACCTTAGATATTTTAGTGGACAACCAATACAAAGAAAATTCACATACAAATATTTATGGTCCAACAAAAGAATACATAATTATGATGAATAACAAAATATAAACCATTCCACTACAAATAGTTACAGATATATCGTATTTTGTAATATAGCTGTACACACATCATCATCGGTCATTGTTTTCGAGAAAAATGCATAGATACGTTGATACAATACGCGTGCGAAAATCATAGATAAGGGAACACTCAGCATGCACATTCTTCGGTCTTCAGACACGAGCTGAGATAACGGAGCGCCGACTAGTGACCTACTTTGGACAATAAAAAGAAAATCAGAAAAGGAACTGCAAAATACCGAAAGTCTGCTCCGCGTATACATGTGAAAATTGGATGAATATTCTATGAAACACGAGACTTCCTGATCAGTAATGTGGTCGACACTGAAATGTTGGTCAGAAGTACGAAAATAGATGCATGGAACGGAGTAAATTAAACCCGTGGGACCCAGAACGTAATTCCATTGTAATTTGGTACCATAAGACGCTTTTTGTGAATATATGAATATTTATAGATAGACTGGGCGAGTACCTGTCGGACTAACTAATGGTACTATCAGTTCATCTGTAATTATATGCTCAAAAAACACAATTTGTTATAACAAATGGAAAGATCTGGGCGTAAATGGGGTAACAGTGTGTACACTCAAAGCACAAAATCGTCCTGTGATGTCGTAAGAGTAAGTTGAGAAAAAAACGTGCATGAGATGATAACGATTTGTAGTGGCGAGATACGTTTGCTGAGATACGTTGCGGGAGTGTAAGATTGAGATACATTTGTGGGGCGTGGAGGCAGTGACGGAGATGTTGTATGGATGGTGCTGTCTGGCTGCTGTAAACTCGCATGGTAGAGGGCGTGGAGAGCGGAGAGAGAGGAGGAGAGAGAGAGAGAGAGAGAGAGAGAGAGAGGACGAGAGAGAGAGAGAGCAGAGGAGAGAGAGAGAGAGAGAGAGAGAGAGAGAGAGAGAGAGAAGAGAGGAGAGAGATGAGAGGAGAGAGAGGGTGATAGAGAGAGAGACGAGCGAGAGAGAGGGAGGGAGGGATGGGATGAGGGACGGGGGGGGAAGGAGGAGGGAGGAGGGAGGGAGGAGGGAGGGAGGGAGGGATCGGGGGAGGGATGGAGTTGCTGGGGGGGATGAGAGAGAGAGAGAGAGAGAGCTGAGAGGAGAGAGAGAAGAAGAGGAGAAGGAGAGAGAGAGGAGAGTAGGACGAGAGAGCGAGAGAGAGAAGCGAGAGAGAGAGAGAGAGAGAGCGAGAGGAGAGAGAGAGAGAGAGAGTAGAGAGAAGAGAGAGGGCGGCAGGAGAGATATGAGAGGAGAGGAGAGCCCGAGAGAGAGAGAAGAGAGAGAGAGGAGCGAGCCGAGTGAGGAGCGAGATCGTACGTGTAAAATGAATGCCATACTATAGAAAATGAGAACAGCAAACTCTGTCCCCCTCCTAACGCACAGAGCCCTAGCAGAACAACAACCCGCCGCCCAACACACCTAGGAACACGGCACCGTAAACGTGGGGGTAAATAGAGAAGTGGAATAAATAGAGGTGATCGAATGCCATGCAGCACACAGTATAGAACATTATTATATATGGGGAGTACATGCATGCCGTTGGTGCGCACAGTAAAGTGTACTAACTATGCATTTGAAAAATGGAGGGAAGGGAGGTATATGTTTAGCTGTCTCGGGTATAGGTTTGTTTCTGTGACAGGTGTTCTTGAAATTAAGCCAGTTTGCGATCCGAGGACATTTGATGGACCATATATATGTTTTTAATTTTTACTTCAATATTTCTGGAAACTGAGGCCACTTTAATGACGAAATCCTGAGGCGTGTGCGTTTGATGAAGATTTTGACATTAATGCAAAAAACTGACCTGTACCTCCAGCAAACCTATCTAGGACTGAGTTTACCTAAAAAGACAGTTAGGGAAGGAGTTTGTTACAGCCATGAAAATGTTCTCGGTTAAGAATTATAACCACCTGATTATTACACCTTGAGCGTGGCCACAATTATCTCTTTTGAAGCGAGCCATTAACCCTCTTGAAGTGTTTTTAGCCAGGAATATCTTGTAAAATGTACAGCGACCCTCAACAAACATCTGATATAGTTGAGAGGTAGCAGGTAGGTAAGAGGTAGTTAAGACATAGACGCCCCAAATTTACAGTCCTTGCGCGAAACATTGTTCCGTATATGTGATCATGATATGGGACCAGTTCCCTCCAAGGCACAACTTGGACTTATGTCGGCTTGTTATTCACAATATAATCATTTAGACAATCAATTAATGAAAACTAATACGAGGCAATTTCCTGGATATAAAGGTAAGAAATTTATGATAACACTTTGTTAAGTGTTTTGCTCTCTAGCTGAAAAGTGTTTTTATGCTGAATTTGATGCGTAGATAAGTCGAGGGAGAAAAAACTTACGTTGCCTTGAAGCCTTCTGAAAAACATGGGAGCAAATATTAATAATTTATCAAATCAGTTTGTTGACTGTTTTGCTGCATGAAAAAAAAAAATTTCCTGAGGTATTTAGAGAGAGGGAGAGCGTGAGGGAGGGTGTGAGAGAAAAGAGAGAGAGAGAGGAGGGAGACAGGACGAGCGAAGAGAGAGAGAGAGAGAGAGAGAGAAGAGAGATGAGAGAGGGAGGAGGAAGAGAGAGAGAGAGAGAGAGAGAGAGAGGAGATGAGAGAGAGAGAGAGTAGATAGAGAGAGAGAGAAGAAGAGACGAGGGAGAGAGAGAGAGAGGAGAGGAGAGAGCGAGATGAGGAGAGGAGAGGAGAGCGAGGGAAGAGAGAGATAGACGAGGAGAGGAGGAGAGACAGAGAGTAGAGAGAGGAGAGAGAGAAGCAGGAGAGAGAGAGAGAGCGAGGAGAGGAGAGAGAGAGGAGAGAGAGAGGATAGAGAGAGAAGAGATGAGACAGATAAGAAGGAGAGAGAGAGGGGAGAGAAGAGGAGAGAGTAGAGAGAGAGAGAGAGAGATGAGAAGAGAGCGAGAGCGATGAGGACCGAGAGAGGAGAGAGAGAGAGGAGAGAGAGATGGAGAGGAGAGAGAGAGAGAGAGGATGGAGACGGAGAGAGAGACGAGGAGGAGGAGAGGAGAGATGAGCGATGGGAGAAGAGAGAGAGAAGAGAGAGAGAGGGGGGGGAGAGAGAGGAGAGGAGAGAGATGAGAGAGAGAGGAGAAGAAGAGCGCGAGAGGACGATGAGAGCGGAGAGAGAGAGAGAGGAGAGAGAGAAGAGAGAGAGAGCACGAGAGAGAGAGAGAGAGAGAGACGAGAGAGATCGAGGCAGAGAGAGAGAGAGGGGGGAGCAGCAGGGAGATAGGGACCAATAAGGAAGTGTTCATTGCATTTACAATGACGACGCAAAACCCATCTGTTATAAAGATGCATCACAAAAAGAGGAATAACAAGACAAATTTTGAAGAACAGTCAAACACACACACACACACAAACACACACACACCACACACACACATACACCACACACACACACACACACACACACCACACACACACACACACACAGTCACACACACACAACAGTCCAACACACAGTCACACAACGTTTGACATATACCACAGATTATACTAAAGTATATGTGTGTATATGTATGTGTGGTGTACATGCATGATGGTGCACCAAATGCCCCACCAGTCTACTAAATGTGAAGCAATAGTTGCATAACTTTTTTTACTGGTGAAGTATGGTCGTAAATAAATAATATTGCTGAAGTTTAATGAACACAATGAAAAAGCTTTTAGAGTGTAGCAAGCCCGGCCAAATGACGCTTATACATTCATCATACACAGTAACCACGGAAGTGTCCGGAGCAGGGCCGCGTGAGGCGTAATGACAACCTTTTGCTTACTCCGCTCTCAGTAGCCTATTGTTATGTTAAACGATACTCTGTACTCCCAGGCAAAGCCCTAGTATAACTACACGGAGGGCCTGCGCATTTACCGGTACTGCTTCACTTAGCGGCTCGGAGGAGGAGTTCTGTTCTTGCTCACCTCTGCCACCTCTTGATTGGATTCGTTCTGGCCGTTATTTTGACTCCCAAAACGAGCAAAATGTACAAAAATATATGAAATCTTATCATTGGTTTTTCGTTGGCGTCAACTGTTACACTGTAGGTTATTCTGGTAGCTTAAAAAGCAATGAAAAAAAATAATTTATAGTTGTAGACTATATAATCATGTTTTGAAATTATCCGCTAGAGTAAAAAGAACTGATATGGAATTATTTTTTTTTTTTTTTAGTTAGAATGATGACTTCTAAAGATAAAAGATTCCATGTTCTTCCTCCTGAATACCTCCACACAGATGATTGACAAGACCAATAAGAGTAGTTGATTACCACAAACTGTCAAGTTCTGCTTTGTTTTCTAGTCATCATCAAAACATCAAGTAACAGGCGTTGATGTAGCTAATGCAACGTTGACACTGTAGGAAGTTGTAAAGACCATGCAGAAATACTACCCTCCTTCCACCCAAAAGGGGGAAGAAGTGGAACAGATGGTCGATGATTATAAAGAAATATCATCCAGCTTACCCCAAAATGTCGGTCTTCAGGTACATCGAAAGAAAGGGTAGAAAAAATTCCAAAGCCCGTATTCAACCAACTATGAAGTTTAGCCAAGAATGTCCTGGAGAAATGGATAATGATATAGGACCAACTGTTCCTTCAATCTATGGTGACAGACAAAAAAACCTTCAATGTCAGGTGTCCAAACCGTGTGAAGGTGACCGAACAGAAAATGAGGAAGAGCAGAGACCAAGAGTTGAAGAGGATAGAAAAAGAAAAAAGCAAGACAGAAAGATGATCTTTACTACCAACCGATGAGTGATAGTGATTCAATGATGAAGATCAAGAAGCCAAACCAATTGTCACTTTAATGATGTGGTTTAAAAGGTCCCAAGAAGAGATATGTCAAAAACAGGTCTGATCTGTTTTATTCCTCATTACATATTGAAAAACCTGTTTCAGTCTGTCTAGTGAGAAACAACTTTATCAATGTGCAATATCTTCTGTATGCACGAGATGTCACAGCTGTTGACGGAGACCATCTAAAGCTAAGCATTAGCTTACAAGCACGGAGAGATACAGAGTTGTAAAACCGTTGTGACTATCGCAAGCAAAATTAAACAAAATGGACTCTCCAACTGTTGCCAATCTGCATGGACGGAAAATTGATGGTACTCTGGATGGTTCCAGCAAAACAGAACGGCTATTAGTTCTGCTGTCAGGAATTCGGTGGAACAAGCTTGTTGGGTTGATACAGAGATCTTCTCATAGCTCGCCAAAAATGGACCGGTTGCAAAGTAGCCGAGCAAGTGGCAAAATTCATTAGGGGATAGAACGGCACACAATGTGTCACGGGATGGTTGTTCGATACAACTAGCTGAAATAACGGCTGCCAAAACTGCTGATGTGTCTCACTTCAAATGAAACTGGACCCCCTTCTTTCTGGGTGCAGTCGCCCCATGTGGATAAGTAATTCTGACACCTGTTTGGAATGTCTAACCCTTGACGTGTAAAGTGGTCCGGTATAAGTCTCTTAAAAGATTTAAGACAATTTCAAGTACTATGTCCCACGGTGGACGAGTACATCTTCATTCTCAGAAATCCTCGGCTCTGATGAAAAAGTCAATGAAGTTACTGAACTGTGTCGTAGTTAACAAAGCCAGGCAGTCTACTAGAGGAGATAACAATGAGTTGGTGACTTGACTCTAGTGTATCTGAGTCATGGAGATGAATCGAAAGATTTTCGTTCAAGAGAACTGGTGACACAGAGCACGTTGGCTGGCGAAAACTTATTCATTCCAATAAGATCGACCGCGATGGGTTAGAAATCATGAGCGAGCTCCCGGAAGGTGAAGTGCTTCCATTCCTTCAGTTACCAAAGATGACGCCGGTTTGTGATGTTTTGTGTATATGATACACCAATGGCGGATCAAAGCACCTGTATCATCACACTGCACCAAAAAACGATCCATTTTTCATCAACTCTCTGATTATATTCAAGGACATCGATGAGTGATTGCCAAGGCTGCCCTCTAAAGTTCGAAATCATATGTGGGTACCCACAGAGGAGCTGGGTAACATTCGGCCCTGTTCAGGAGACAGTGGAGGTGGACACAAAGGAAAAGATCGTGGCCAAGATGCTGGAGCACCAAGGAGATGGATTTGCTCCACAGAATGTGACAATGTTTGCGAAAAACAACTTTTTACACGGTGCCAAAAGTATATCAAAAGACTTTCAGTCTATGCTGGGGCCAATTCTGGCCAATTTTTCATATGAATTGAAAAAATGGAACAAGAATTCCTAAACAAACCAGTAAGAGAATGGACGAGGACAAGTGATAACAGCGAGCGAAGCTTGTAGTTAACGATTATTGTTGAACGGAGTGCCACCGAGAGGAGTGTCAATGCTGGGTTATGACTTTCTCGTAATCTGCTGTTAAGAGATCGTTACCAAAACATATTACAGGTAGCGAACCACTCTCGGAGCACCGCTCCCAGTCCGAGAAAGAGAAAAAGAATGTGCATTCAGGTTTTATCTATGTGTGGAAGTTAGTAATGTCTTTAGTGTAGGAGATAGCAGAAAAAAATCGGCTAATGATGATTACAAGCCATCAAAACTGGGCACACTTGTTCCCAAGTGATAATAATAAAATCTGCTTGATTGGCCATTGAAATCCAAGATGGGCGGATTTTCAAGATGGCGCCAAAGTTGCCTCCGAAGATGAAGTTTTGCTTAGAAGTATTGATATATGTGGTACGATTGCATGATCTAGGTGTGGTTCTATGTTTTCAAGCTGATGAAGAGATTTCCCTGTTTTTAAAGCACACTGCCACATATTTTTATAACCCCCCCCCACTTTACACATTGTTATGATTTTCATACGTTGCATACTATGGCGGTGTAGGGGTTGTAGGGGTGTAGTGTTAGAGGTAGTACCTTTGTTTCAGCAATCAAGCCACCTCCCATTGATGGACTACTTGCACTTTTCTCACCACGGGCCCAACCTCTCAACCTATGGCTCAAGAATGAGCTAGTGGCACGGATCGGAAACACATTGGTAAACCGCGTTGGCTCGCGGCGGCCGAAACTAGATGGGGTAGCCACAGAAAGTACTCGGCGTGTGATGGAGTACCTCTAGCTCAAACTTTTTCTTTTAAGTGCATGAAGTTGATGAAGTTCTGAAGAGTGATTGTCGGCACTACCAACGGCACCATTGGTGAAATCAATGCTGTGAAACTCAGTATGGGGTTCAGTGTCAGCTAAGTAGGAAATGTATGCTGGCATCATACTGCAACAACCTACTAGTGTTCCAAATGCTGCCTAATCAACCCCGGATCAGTTAGGCAGCCGCACCTGAATGGACAGGACGTGCCAGCATGGGAGAGCCGAGCCAAGGATAACGGGGTTTTAGTTATATGGATGGTGTACAGATCGCACGGGACTTATGACACTGGATGAACGATCGGACTATGTGTAAGGCACGGTGCAGGAACCTATAGTTGTATCCCATACAGGAAAGTGTCTAATATACATGTTTTTTTAATGTTTTTTTTACATCACAAGGAACTGGCCAAGGGCACAACAAAAATGGGTAACACAAAGCCCGCTTAGTTGCCAGTCCCTATAAAGAAGACAGTAAGAGAATAAAATAAAAAAAGAGGGGGAGGCCAATTTAGTTCGGGAGGTGTCTTGTTACTCTTCTTTTGAAAATATTTAAGTCATAGGAAAGTGGAAAAATAGAAACAGGAAGAGAGTTCCAGAGTTTACCAGTGAAAGGGATGAAAGAGTAAAGATACTGATTAACTCTTGCATTAGGAAGATGGACAGAATAGGGATGAGAATGAGTAGAAAGTCTTGTGCAGCGAGGCCGCGGGAGTGGGGGAGGCATGCAGTTAGCAAGTTCAGAAGAGCAGTGAGCATGAAAATAACGGTAGAAGAGAGCAAGAGAAGCAACATTGCGGCGGTGATTTAAAGATTGAAGACAGTCAGTCAGAGGAGAGGAGTTGATGAGACGAAAAGCTTTTGCCTCAACCCTGTTTAGGAGAGTTGTATGAGTGGATCCTCCCCAAACATGTGAGATATACTCCATACATGGGCAGATAAGGCCCCTGTAGAGAGCAAGCAATTGGGAGGGGGAGAAAAAAGGACGCAGACGCCACAGCACACCTAACTTCTTAGAAGCTGTTTTAGCAAGAGATGAGATGTGAGATGTCCAGTTCAGATTTTTAGTAAAGGTTAGTCCTAGAATGTTCATTGTAAAAGAAGGAGACAGTTGAGTGTCGTTGAAGAAGAGGGGATAGTTATCTGGTAGGTTTTGTCGAGTAGATAAGTGAGAGAAATTGGGTTTTGAGGCATTGAACAAAACAAGGTTTGCTTTGCCCCAATCAGAAATTATAGAAAGATCAGAAGTTAGGCGCTCGGTGGCATCTCTCCGTGAATCACTTAGTTCCTGTGAGTTGGACGTCTAATAAAACGACGTTGAAAAATTCAGGGTAGAATCATCAGCGTAGGAGTGGATAGGGCTTTGAGTTAGACTTAGAAGATCATTAATAAATAATAGAAAGAGAGTGGGTGATAGGACACAACCCTGGAGAACACCACTATTGATAGATTTAGGAGAACAACAATGTCCGTCTACAGTAGCTGCAATAGAACGGTTTGAAAGGAAACTTAAAATGAAGGTAGAGAGAGAAGGATAGAAACGAATGAGGGTAGTTTGGAAATTAAAGATTTGTGCCAGACTCTATCAAAAGCTTTTGATATGTCAAGGGCAACAGCAAAAGTTTCCCAAACCCCCGTTGAAACACTAAAGCAATGGCAAGATTTNGGCAAGTCCCTTGTACCTTCAACCGAAAAACAAATAATGGACATTTCAACAAAAAACACAAAAAAAAAATGTACATAAAAATAATATAGTTGTCAACCGTCAGTCACACAGTAATTTTTTATTAATTAAGAAACCCCACCCGAATTCTTTTTTTCCCTTTAAAAAACACTTATATTTATCAATTTTTTTATCCGTGATGTGTGTGTGGTTTTGGTTGTTGTGTGTGTGTGTGTTGGTGGTGTGTGGTTGTGTGGTTTTGTGCGTGTGCGTTGGTGTGGTGGCTTGTGCTTTTCGGTGCGTGTGGTGTGCGTGTCGTGTGCTGTGCGTGTGGGTGCTGTGCGTTCGTGTGCGTGGGTTTGTGGGGTTTGCGTGTGCGTGTGGGTGCGTGGCGTGGCGTGGCGTGGCGGCGCGTGCGCGTGCGGTGCGCGTGCGCGTGCGCGTGGCTCGTGGCCGTGCGCGTGCCGTGGGGTTGCCGTTGGTGTCGGTGCGGTGCGGTGCGCGTGCGCGTCCCGGCCCGTGCACGTGCACGTGTGCGTTTTGTGGTGTAAAGGGAATTACTTGTGTGAGGGGTAAGGGGAGGTAGAGGGGGGGAACTACCATAGGAATTAAAGTAAGGGGGGATGTGGGGGGGGGGGGTGAGTAATTTAATTTGCTCAGCTTGAAAACTTTGTGAGCAGGTGACTAAAGGGGCGTTGATATAAGTATGGCAATGCCTGTACAAAGTGACGTGTTTCCCTTTAATTGCGTCGGGAAACCTCCTTCCCCCGCCCCCAATTGGGGGGAAAACGGCGGAAAATTTGATTACATCATTTGTTCAGAGAGAGAGAGAGAGAGCGGGAGCGGGGAAGCGAGAGAGCGAAGAGCGAGAGAGCAGAGAGCAAGAGAGCAAGAGAGCAAGAGAGCAAGAGAGCAGAGAGAAAGAGAGAAAGAGAGCAAGAGAGAAAAGCGAGGACGGGAGCGAGAGAGGAGAGAGCGAGAGAGCGAGGGGCTTATATCATACAAAAACCTTGGGAATCATCACTGCCCCCTCCACAAAAGTATTGTCAAAAAATGTGAAAAATCTCGCTCCTGCAACACGATAATGGGGGGAAAGGGAGATGACATTAATCATTGGTTGAGGCTGCTTCACGAGATTATGACTTTTTGTGGTGAATATATAAAAAAGTTTTTTGATGTAATACATATAATTTTTGTTTTCTGAAAAACCCAAAAACCCCAAATCTAGAAAAAAAAAAACTCGGTCATTAGAATTAAAAGAGAATCTGAAAAAGTGTTTATTTGTAGCGACCATTGGGCACGATTTTATCAAAAATACAAATGTTTGCATAGGGAAAATATTTAAAAAACATTACGAAAAAATGGGCGACTCATTTTGATATGAATAAAAAATTTTCGTATTAAATATAAAAGAAAATTAAATGCACTAAAACACCAAAAAAAATTTTTATAATTTTCTTTAAAGAAAGTATACGAGTACACCAGTAAATTTTTTTCTTTTAAAGTGATATAGTCTAAATTCACCACCAAACTAAAAAGAAATTTATTTTCATTGTTTCGTGTTTTATTATTTATCTTTGGGGGGGAAATTAGGTAAAGGAACCTGCAAACACCCAAAAATTTTTATCCAATGTAAATATTTTCAATAAGTGATAAGTCTTATTCACCATAAAAACTATAAGCAATTTTATTTTCATTATATCAGTGGTTTATTATTTTTGTGGAATTGGGTGAAGGAAATTTTGTTAATAAAAAATATTTTAATCAAGAGAAAACACTGTTATTTTTTTCACCGATGCCCGCATGAGGCGTAAGGGGGGGGGGGGGGGGGGAAATAGGGGGGAAGGGGAGGAGGAGGGCATATTTTTGAAGAACTGTAGCAAGGGATAAAAACGACTACCACACATTATTTTCTGCCCGCTCCCCTCTTCTAGTGTGGAATAGCAGAAAAATCGTGCAAAGATGATACAAGCATCAAACATGGACACTTGTTTCCAAGGATATTAATCAATTCTGCCTTTGGGCCACTTAAAATCCATTTTTGGCGGCCTTATTTAAAAGATGGCTCCCAAATCGCCCCCCCGAAGTTGACTTTTTGCTTGAAGTTTTGTATTTGCCCGATTTGCGATTAGGTGGGGTTTCCTATTTTTTAAACCCTTTGCTGAAGTAATTTCCCGTTTATAAAGCACACTGAAAATATTTTTCCACTTAACACATTTTTTTATGATTTGCATACTTTTTGCTGGTAGGGGGTGGGGTGTAGGTTGAGGGAGTACCCTTTTTTCAGCAATCAGCCAATCCATTGGATGGACTACTAGCAGGTCCTCAACCCCGGCCCAACTCTCATCTATGGCTCCAAAAAATGCTAGTGCACGGCATCGGCCACACCCTGTTTTTAAAACCCCGTTGGCTCGCGGGCTAACTAGATGAGGGTAGCCACAGAAGGTTCGCGTGTGATGGAGTACATTAGCTCCAAAACTTTTTAAATCTGAAATTGATGAAACTCTTGCAGGAGTGATTGTCGGGCATACCAAGGCACATTTGGGGATATCATCTGTGAAAAATCAGCATAGAGTTCAGGAGCAAATAGAAAAGTATGCTGGATCATTTCTGCAACAACCCTACTAGTGTCCCAATGCTGCCCAATCAACCCATGATTGGCAGCCGCACCCGAAAGGACAGGGGGCCAGCATGTGAGAGCCGGCAAAAGGGTAAGGGGGTTTTTTTTATCGGATGGTGTACAGATCGCACGGGATTATGAAAACTGGGGAAAATCGGACAAGGTGTAGGGCCGGTGCAAGAACCTATAGTTGTATCCCTACAGGAAAGTGTCTATTTTACATGTACAGGGTGGAAAAGGATACACCCTCGACCCGAACGTCATACTGACCATGGGCGGAGTTTACTGGAAAATGTGGAAACACTGACTGGACCAGGTGTTGCATGTCAGGAGGTTTAAAAAAAAAAAATCTGATTTCCCCAGCCCAAACCGCCAGAAGAGCGATGATGGGTTAGAAAATTTTCAAAAAAATTTCTTTTCACTCATCAAGCACTAACAATCAAGCTGACCTGCAAACTTGACGAAATGGTGGGATAGATAAACCTTGAACAAAAGAAGGCACGATATCAAAAGAGTTTAGGCTTTATTTTAAAACACAAAGTTACACAGAGCTGAAAAAAGATCAAAAACCCGTATAATAGTAAAGAGGGCGGTTTGAAGTAAAATCTCACGAAAGGTCCCAAAAAGCTAAAAAACAAGAATGTTTTATGCAAACCCAAAGGGGGAAAAACTTGGAGAAGCAATGACAATGAAAGTGAAAAAAGAATAAAAGAATGTGGAAAAAAAAACTCATGATAGAAAACTTTTTTCAAACTAAGTGTAGGGATGTCAGCACAAGAAGAAATATCACCTGCCTGCTTTGGGGGCATTGTATAACGGAAAACCCTACTAAGGGTGAAGAAAAGAAGGGGCATGGAAGGAAAAATCCCAATTGGTTTCTCCGAATTTTCCCTAATTATACCTACCCAAACAAGGCCCTACAAAATCAATTCCACCAACACAGACAGCCTCAAGGAAAAATAAAGCTGCGGCCATTTAGGCTGGGGTCATCTGGGGGCCCGGCAACCCTCTCCAATCCAGAAGAGCAGTCCTCTGAATGGGGGTGGACTCGAAAAAGGGGAGACATGGCAGATATGTTGGACAAAAACACCCCTATTGCAGCGGGCTGTCGGGAATGACGAAATTTCCTGTAAAAAAGTTGAAAAAAAGATCAAATGCTTTTTAGTTAAAACCCCGCAATCACCTGCAGCTAAAATTGTGAACAGTAGAGCGGAGGACCAGTGGCATGGTATGCATAACTTTTAACTTACTAGCCGGGAAAGCTTACGTAAAGAAAAAAAGACATCTGGTGGCCTTTGAAAAATTATGTCAGTGTGCTTTTAAAAAGGAAAATCACTTCAGCAGGCTTTAAAAAAGGAATCCCACCTAGATACAAATCGGGCAAAACAAATACTTCTAAGCAGAACGTCAACTTCGGGCGGGTAATTTTTGGGGGCCATTTAGAAAAATGGGCCCCCATCTTGGGTTTTTAGTGGTCAATCGGGTAAAAAAAAATTTGATTAGTATCACTTGGAGAAAAGTTGCCAATTTTAGTTTATATCATTTGCACTTCCCTTTAAAAATTGGTTTTCTGCCCCCCCTATTCTTCCTCTGTCCATTTTTTTTTCTTCTTCCTCCAAAAAAAACTTTTTTTTATGCTCGAACTCTCAGATTTACCCAGTTTTGTCTTCTCGATTTTCCATGTTCTTCTCATCTCTAACTTTGTTTTATATCTTTCCCACTCTTTATTTTTATATATCTTTAATTTTTCTTCATCCCTTGTTCAAATCACCGAAGTTTCGTTCATTCGCGGTTTTTTTCAATATTTTTTGTAATATTTTATGAATAGTGAATGAGTCGAGTAGATGTCAATAGGGAATGATAAGCCAGTCGCTTAAACTTAATACATACATATCTCTCTCTCTCTCTTTTTTTTTTTTCTCTCTCTCTCTCTCTCTCTCTCTCTCTCTCTCTCTCTCTCTCTCTCTCTCTCTCTCTCTCTCTCTCTCTCTCTCTCTCTCTCTCTCTCTCTCTTTGATACACTTGCAATACACTCACAGCTCCGTTTCCTGGCTTGTTTTCTTGTTCTGGTATTCATCTCTCTCTCAAAGTCAAAGTCAAAGTCAAAATTGTTTATTTGCCAATCTTTAACCCAAAGAAAATTAACATTTCACAAATATCAAGGCTGAGCTCTTTTAATGTAAACATTTTTAAAGAGCTCCCAAAAATAATCTACGTAAATTTCAATAATTACCTAGGGCACATAAGCTAATATAATACACTAGCCGCAAAGCCACCCTCCGGGCGGACTTTTTGGCTAGCTCCTGCGGAGGGCTATTGGTGGGCCTACGGCCCACCACCTGTGTTTGGTGGGCCTTCGGCCAACCAAACACAGACTCTCCAGATAGCCCCTTCTAGCTTTCCTGAAATCATGGATGTAGAAATGTATGTATTAACGCCAACCTATTCACATCACCCCCAACCCATTCACTCACCCATTACCCATCACCCCCCACCCATTACCCACCACCCCCACCCATTCACTCACCCATTATCCATCACCACACACCCATTCACTCACCCATTACCCATCATCCCCCATCTATTCCCTCACCCATCACACATCACCCCCCACCCATTCACTCACCTATCACCCCACACCCATTACCCATCACCCCACCCATTCACTCACCCATTACCCATCACCCTACATCAAGGTTTCCTCAATTCTCGCAACCCACTATTTTTTCACAATTTTCGCTAATAGGCTGCTAAAAAAATAATAATAATAAAGTGATCGGATCATCTCATAAATGGGCTTAAAACCTTCCCCTGCTCGAGCCGGTTCCAAAAATGTGCCATATGAGGGGGATTCCGCCGAAGGGGGCGGCACCTGGAGCGGACACACACACACACACACACACACACACACAGACACACTTTCGCTTATATTATTATAGATACGTACCCATGCAAACTGTAAACTCATATCTGTTTTTTCATAAAGAGTTAGAAGTATCGTATGCGCATATTCACACATTCACAAACCCAAACCATACACACAAACTCATATACAAGTATATACATACAAACACAAATACACGTACGCGCACGAACACATAAAATACACATACATACGCACATATACATACATACACATACACACATACGCATACAAATACACACATATACATACATATACATATATTCACATACACATACATACACACACATATATACATATACATCACACACAAATACATATACACTACATACTTAATATACATTATCGCTGTTGTTGTTGTTGTTGGGTTTTTTTTTATTTTTTTTTTTTGTTTTTTTTTATATATATACACATACATAAACATGTATATAAATATTACTAAGGCTGCAGCAAAACATACTTCCCATTTAATTTCATATTACTCATTACTCATTGAGAAGATATTACTCGTGATATCAAACAGTAACTGAATTGTTACATCCGTTTAGAAGATACTTTTTTGCTTATATCTTAAAAGAAACACAGTTGTTTGTATTCATGAGATACTCCGGCAGTTTATTCCATTCGAGACAGCCTGCGTATGTTACGAATCTCCTTCTGGCTTCTGAACGTTGTCGTGGAGGTCTTAACATGTTATTGTTCCTTAAATAAAAATTGTGAACATTTTATATTCTAACAAAATCAATGACTGTGGGAGTTCTTAGCTGAAGATAAACAAACTTTAACAATTCTAGCTTATGAATATCCTGAACTTTTAATACACCATGTTCAACGAATAAGTTGTCTGTGTGATGCCAACGTCCTACCCCTGAAATCATCCTAATGACCCTTTTTTGTGGCAGTTTTAACGGCTGTAATATAGTTTTTAAACCTGAGCCCCAAATAAGATTACAATATTGTAAGTAATATATCAAACTGTAATACAATATGATTAATGTTTCTTTTAACAGATTATTTTTAATTTTATATATAATTTCTAACGACCTCGTAATTTTACTATAAATATAGTTCACATGCTCCTTCCATAATAACTTTTCATCGATCATAATTCCTAAAAATTTTGTTGAAGAACATCTTTGAATATCACAGTTTCCAATTTTTACTGAGGTGTGTTGGCTAATACTTTTATTCCCTGCAAATATAATGAAGTGGGTTTTGTTAATATTAATTGAAAGTCTGTTAGCTAATAACCAATTAGCTACATTATTTAGTTCTTGATTAACCAGATTCTCAAGGGTGTGTAGATCAGGCTCAGAATGGTAAAGAGTTGTGTCATCAGCGAACAGTATAAAATTCAATAGTGACGAAGGACTGGTGATGTCATTGATAAATAACAGAAACAAAAGAGGTCCGAGCGTGGAGCCCTGAGGAACTCCCATTGATACCTGTTCATTGGATGATTTTACACCGTTAATTTCAGTATACTGTTTTCTCCCTGATAGATAACCAATTTAGTGTCCTGTTACTTATACCATAGAATTCAAGTTTTTTAAGTAATAAAGAATGGTTTATTGTATCGAAGGCTTTTGTTAAATCAAGGAATACTGCCATTGTGAATTTATCTTTTTCATTTTCAATCAAAATATCGTTCATGAGTTTAACAATCGATGGTTGTGGTGAAACATTTTTGCGGAAGCCAAACTGGTTGTTTAATAATATTTTATTAGTGTCTAAGAATTGTATTAGTCTCTCATACATCACTCTTTCTATTATTTTACTTAAAGTAGATAATACTGATATTGGGCAGTAGTTATGTGACTGTAGATTATCTCCACCTTTATGAATAGGAATGATTTTAGTAGTTTTTAGGTTGTTTGGGAATATGCCGCTCTGAAACGACTCATTGATCAACTTACATAGAATGGTAGATATTGCAGGGGAAATAAGTTTGATTACCTTGGCATGAATATTGTCGTAACTGGGACTAGACTCTTTCAGTTCTTTGATGATTTTTATCACTTCCTCTGGAGTTGTTGGGGTCAGATTCATACATGGAAAGTTACCTCTCAAATACTGTGATGTGACTGTGGGATACTTCTGGAACAGGTAGAGCTGTATCCAAATGTTTTCCAATGGAAGTAATATATTTATTAATTTCATCACACACTGCATTTGGGTGTGATATAGTCACACCGTTTACCAATAGCTTATCAATGTCCGTTTCCTTAGTCTGCTTAGAGTTTAACAGTTCATTAATTGTATTCCACATCATTTTACTATTACCAAAGGCTGTACTAATTTTTTATTTGTAATGTGTCTTCTTGGCAGAGTCTAATCTAGCATTAAACATATTCCTTAAAAACCTATATTCATTACCATAGGTGAGTGACCTTCTTGTAAATTTCTTGTAAAGTTTGTGTCTGTCTTTAATAAGCAATTCTAATTCACGTGTAATCCAGGACTTCATTTGTCGTTTTCTGGTTATTGTTATAGTCTTCCATGGAATATGTTTATCTGTTGCTAGTGTTATTATATTAATCAATTGTGTAAAATCTTCATTAGCCTCATTAGTAAACTGACATTCCCTTAATAATCCCTCTGTTGTTTTACACAATTCTTCAGCATCAACATCCTTGTAGTTTCTGTAAGTAATGGTTTTCTTCATATCGTCTTAAAATGTTTCCGTACATATAATAAAAGGTGCAAAATGGTCAGTTATATCAGTAGTTAGTATTCTCTCTCTCTCTCTCTCTCTCTCTCTCTCTCTCTCTCTCTCTCTCTCTCTCTCTCTCTCTTTTCTCTCTCTCTCTCTCTCTCTCTCTCTCTATCTCTCTCTCTCCTCTCTCTCTCTCTCTCTCTCTCTCTCTCTCTCTCTCTCTCTCTCTCTCTCTTCTCTCTATATATATATATATATATATATATATATATATATATATATATATATTATATATCTTCCCTCTCTCTCCTCTCTCTCTCTCTCTCTCTCTCTCCCCTCTCTCTCTCTCTCTCTCTCTCTCTCTCTCTCTCTCTCTCTCTCTCTCTCTCTCTCTCTCTCTCTCTCTCTCTCTCTCTCTCTCTCTCCTCTCTCCTCTCTCTCTCTCTTTCCCTCTCTCCCTCTCTCTCTCTCTTTCCCTCTCTCCCTCTCTCTCTCTCTCTCTCTCTCTCTCTCTCTCCTCTTCTCTCTCTCTCTCTCTCTCTCTCTCTCCTCCTCTCTCTCTCTCTCTCTCTCTCCTTTTCTCTCTCTTTCTCTCTCTCTCTCCTCACGGCTGTCAGGCATAAATGATCAAGTTTCTGAATTCCTCACATTAAGGATTACGAGACGGGAGTTTGGAGGATTAAGATGAGGTAATTTCCCCTTCCTCTCCCTCTCCTTCCCTCTTTATTCACATCCCCCCTTCCTCCCCCCCTCCCCCCTCCCCCTCCCCCACCTAAAAGCCAGTGTGAGCCTAAATGGGATAACTTATTTTAAAGGGCAATTCGTGGCTGGCTCGGTAAGTTTCTCGGCTTTCTTGGATACCCATTGCCTACTGCTTAGCGTTCTTAGTCAGCAGTCACGCGCCCTGCTGAAGTGGCGCCGCATATATCACGGGGCGTTGAGTGGCGCTGATGAGGAGAACTTTGGTGAGGTCATTGAAAGTAAGATTGAAGCAGCAGCTTATTGTGTACCTTGGATATTTATGTTGCTCTTTCTCTCAATCTCGATCTATCTATCTATCTATCAATTTTTCTCTCTATTACTCCACATTAACACACACACACACACACACACACACTTCTTTACCAGAGCTCGTCCAGAACAGAAGCAAGGAAGCTTGCTCCGAGGTTCAGTTCAAGCTTATAAGAAATCAAGATTAATCTGTACTACAAAACACCACACTACTTCTGTTATTGCTGTCAACCATCGGAGAACTCATCAAGACAACAGTACGTTTGTGAGTTTGCTGAAACTTCTACACCATGGACCCGGAACTACTCAACACACTGCTTCAAACACAACAATCGGCGTACATAGGGGCCACGGATATTCTGGTAAGCCAGTTTAATTCTATAATTGATAGTCTTGAAGCTAAAGTCAATGATCTAGTCCGGAGTCTAGAATATAGCCAACAAGAAATTAATGATTCATTGGGTGAAAAAAGAAAGCTAATAAGTGAAAAGAATGAGGACCGAGAACACCTGGCTGAGTTGAATGAGAGTAATGAGGCACTCAGAGCTCAAGTTCAAGATCTTGAAAGACGCTTCAACTACGAAGAAGATTACATCAGACTGAACAATTTGAGGATTAGTGGTTTAGTTGAAGATGATGGCAGCGAGACGGGAGCAAACCGCTGAGATGGTGAAGAGACTGTTTCAGAACAAGCTTCAACTACCGGCATTGAACATCGAGCGCGCCCACAGGCTGGGACAACACCAGGACGGCAAGCCCCGCACTATTTTTGCCCGCTTCACACACTTTGCTGAACGTGAAGCAGTTATGAGAAGTGCAAGTAAATTATAAGGGACTCGCATCTACATCAATAAGGACCTTTGCCCTGCCTTCCAAGAAATAGCTCGAAACCAACTCCCTCAACTCCGGCGTGCAAGAGAACAAGGAAAAATTGCTTATTTTAAGTACACGAAGCTTATCATCAAGGAGAGGACACATCCACCCAGAACACCTGACACCCAACATGAAGAGGCAACGACTGAGACCGAACCCTCGGACCGTTCAACACCGGCTCAAAACTACGATCGTCCCATGAACCAGGTAGTGAACCTGGACAAGGAGAGAAGCGCTTCAAATCAGCAGGCCAACGCCCCTGTTACGGACCGTGAGGTGAACTCGCAAGGAGTGGACACTGATAGCTCTGTGGATGGAACACAGCCCACTAGTTCTGGTCATATACCTAGCACACCAGTAGAGGCTACCGCGGATGTCAACACTGACGCCACTGGTGCAGATGGGGGTGCTACCACCCGGTCACGCGGAGGTGGCAACAACAGGAGGGGTAGGAGGAAGTAAGAATATACATAGCTGTTGTAATACTTAACTCTTAACTTACATCCCTACTTATTTGATGGATTTTATATTCCCATTTCATTCCTTAGATGATAATGAATTAAATGATGTGTTTGTGCATAATGTAGATGATGTTTCTGTTTGTAAATTAAATTACTACAAATTCAATCCTTTAGATTTTCAGTTTGATAGATATGATGACACTGGTATTGACTAATTTTTCAACAATGTAAGAGATTTAAACATTCCACAGTCTGTGTATACAACAATGAATGACAAAATCTGTCCATGTGATGAGTCGAATATCTTCACTATCTTATCAATGAATATAGCTAGTGTTGCAACATATCTACAACCATTTGAAGACCAAATTTTAAACTAAAGCAATATTAAATATGACGTTATTGGTTTTTCTGAAACCCGACTTGATAGTGATATTGCCCATACATATGAAATGAATGGTTACACAATGCACTCCAAGCATCGTAACAGGCACGGAGGTGGAGTGGCCATGTATGTGTCTGATGCCTATACTTCTCATAGTCTGCATGACGTAAGTTTTTGTGAACCTTATCTTGAATGTCTGTCTGTTGAGTTATTGTGTGGTAGAGATAGATATTTCCTAGCTTCTATATATCGACCACCTAATGGTAATATGAATAATTTTATTAACAAATTATAAGACCTTTTTGAATATATTGAAAGTCAGGCCTATAGTGCCATATATTTGTTTGGTGACTGGAACATTAACTTATTGAAACAAAATAATTCACATTTTACTGAATTTACAACAATAATGTATACCTTTTATCTCATGCCTGCAACCACCAAACCCACCAGAGCAGCAAACGACACAGTTTCCCTGATAGATCACATTTGGTCTAATCAGGCTGAGTCTAATTCTACAAATTTCATAGTACATACTGACATCTCTGACCATTTTCCAGTCATTTCCCGATTTCTTAAACACAGCGGCCCGGCACAACCCCGGAAGACTGTAAACAAGAGGGTATCTGGCCCCGAGAATATCAGGAACTTTGTTGATGGTATGTCACAGGTCACTTGGGGTAATATATTAGCTTCTAGTTGTCCTAACAATGCATATGATATGTTTTTGAAAAGTTTAATGAATTATTTCAACATAATTTTCCTTTTAAGTGTCGTAGAACCACAAGAAGATCAGAGAGAAGCCCATATTTAACACCAGGTTTCTTTAGATGCATTAAAGAAAAGCATCGACTTGCACGACTTGCTAATAAATGGCCATTGACATTTAAGGATAAGTACAAACTGTATAGAAATAAGTTAACCTCCCCATTACGTACTGCAAAAGACGAATATTACAAAAGCCAACTTCAAGAGAACCAGGGTAATGCTAAAAGCACCTGGAAAACAGTAAATCAGCTACTTGGACGGAAAAATCTGTCAAATAACATGCTTATTAACCTAAATCTTATTTCTTCCCCTGATACTGCTAATGCATTTAATGATCATTTTCTTAATATTGCCAACGAGTATTCTCACAGATTCGATATAAGTTATAGGGATTATCTTCATAACTCTTCAAGTTTTTCTATGTACCTATTCCCCTGTAATCAGTCTGAAATCAAAGCCTACATCAATTCTTTAAAATAAAATGGAACTGGCTATGATGATATTCCTGCAGCCGTACTAAAACAAAGTTCTGAATATATAACACTTCCTCTTGCACACATAATCAATTTATGTTTTAGTCATGATATTTTCAATGATAAGTTGAAAATAGCTAAAGCAATTCCTATTCACAAGTCTGGTGGTAAAGATGAAATGAATAATTACAGATTAATCTCCATTCTACCATCATTTAGTAAAATCTTTGAAAAAGCATTTGCTTTCAGGCTCTGTAATTTTTTTGAAAATAATAATTTATTATCTGACTGTCAATATGGTTTTAGGAAAAATAGGTCCCCAGAATCTGCTCTTCTACATTTTATATCCACTGTGTATACTAATCTAGATAGTAAATTTTATGTTGCAAGTGTTTTCTTAGATATATCAAAGGCATTTGACACATTAGACCATCACATATTACATGCTAAACTAATGAATATTGGTGTGAGGGACCTGCTTATAACTTATTAGTGAGCTACTTATCTGATCGCAAGCAATCTGTTCTCTGTAATGGCGAGTATTCTGAGTGCAAGTCCATCAAGCAAGGTGTTCCACAAGGTTCGATTTTAGGCCCCATCTTGTTTCTGATATATGTAAATTACATAACTAATGCAAGTAATAGTTCTACTTTTACCTAATTCCCAGATGACACAAGCTTCATAGTCACAGACAAAAGCCTTTTATCCCTTCACAATAAACTAGCTCATGAATTAACTAATGTAAACAACTGGATTTAAGCCAACATGTCAAGACTGAATATCAATAAAACTCATCTTATGTTATTCCAGAATAGGTCTTTAGTGCATGACTTGGACCCTGTAGGTATAGGTAGGGAAATTGTTAACCGTGTACAGTCGACAATATTTTTAGGTGTCATAATAGATGAATATTTCAACTGGAAGCAACACATTTATCATGTTTGTATTAGTATATCCAAGATTTGTGGTGTCTTGTATCGCATTCGTTACAAACTCACAACTGAAGCAATGTTAACCATATATTATACACTTTGTTATTCCAAAATGATGTATTGCATATTAATATGGGGTTGCACTTGGCCATCATTCTTAGACAGCGTGTTCAAGGCTCAGAAGGCAATTCTACGCGTTCTAACCTTCAAGAAAAAATTTGATGCAACAGAGGAGATATATTAATCTTTAAATTTTTTTAAAGTCCCTTTTATCCATAAATACTTCATGTTGTTAACTATATATAATTCTATACAAAAGAATGATAACATTTTCCAGCTACAAGATCATGCTCATGATACCAGAAGAAATCAAATTAATTTAGTATGTCCTCCATTTAGAACAACACTATACAGTAATTCTATCCTGTGTCTCGGTCCTAAGGTGTGGAATTCCTTACCTAGTCTAGTAAGAAACAATATTTATGTTTGTACCGTTAACAGCTTCGGGTATAGAATAAAAAAGTTTATTTTGCATTCACAAACACAATGAAAGAATACATATAATTTATGAGCTCTTTTTTGCTGCACATATGATATCATATTGTAATGGTCAACTTGTATACTTTATTAATATTTCGACAATTCAAGTAAATTTCAATGATTATGTTGTGTATGTGTACATAGTGTGTGTGTGTGTGTGTGTGTGTGTGTGTGTGTGTGTGTGTGGGTGTGTGGGTGTGTGGGTGTGTGGGTGTGTGTGTGTGGTTTCATCTATTTTATATGTATGAATATATTTACTGTATGCTCTTATATGTTTGTGCTTATGTATGGTATGTATATATGTTACATAATAATATGTTTGTATGAGTACGTGTGTGTGTTTATATAGATAGTATACGTTAGTATGAATAAGGATATTTATAGATGTTTTGTATGAATACTACATAGAGAGGATATAATAGTCCTCGCTCTGGAATGTGCACATATTACCTTGCTTAATAACTGGGTCTGCTAACGAGAGTTTTCTCAGCAGACTTTTCCACGAAAGGTTAATGATGGATTTAATATTTGTGTGTATTCTTATGGCAATAAAATGTTTGAACTTGAATTTGAACTTGAAGCACACCTGTTTATCCTGTCCCACACATCGAACTAAGACTCCCATAATACCTGAATCACCACAGGTTAGCACTGTCACACAAAGGGTACGCCAGAAAAGATATACACAGGGGAAAGAGGGGGAGGAAGGGGAGGAAGGGGAGATGGTAAACGTGGAAGAGGAAGAGAAGGGTAAGGGTAACAAAATAAGGAAGGGAAGGGAAGGAAGAGGAGGAAGGTAAGGTAGCAAACGTGAAAAGTGAGGAGAGATGGAAGGGAACGGTAGGGTAAGAAAAATGGGATGGATAGGAAAATTAGGTAGCTCGAGAAAAAGCTGCATAACAATAAAATGCTAATAATAATAATTGCAATATTAATAATAGAGGTGTTTAGTATCTACACTAACTAACTTGAAAATATGAAAATATAAGACATGACAGTAAAGAAGGAATAGGAGGAGGAGGGAAACATCAGTAATAAAAAACAAGGAACAGAAGAAAGAAGCAAAGAATACAGAAAAACAAACAGTGATTATGGTGGTGATGACAGGCTAACGTATCGCAACAATAATAAACAAACTTTTTTTTCTTCTTCACCTGCCCCACAGTCGCTCAGGTGGTGGTGGTGTTGTCGCTCAGGTGGCGGTGGTGATAGTGGACACAGGTGGTAGTGTCAGCATTAGAAGGTCAAATATAATTTAGTGATTGAAATCCACTGAATCATTTATGCAATTTCAGAATATAATCAGGAATTCATTTTAGATGTCAGATTCTTTGCCAACTATCAGTTTACGTTGAAATGGAGAGAAAGAGAGAGAGAGAGAGAGAGAGAGAGAGAGAGAGAGAGAGAGAGAGAGGAGAGAGAGAGGAGAGAGAGAGAGAGAGAGAGAGAGAGAGAGAGAGAGAGAGAGAGAGAGAGAGAGAGAGAGAGAGAGAAGCGGCGTCCTTGTACACGTAGCCGAGGGAGTAAAGGGGCGGGGCTATGATGGACGCGAAGACTCCTGAAACATGCATGGAGATAATAGCGTATTTTCGCGACCGCTCTGGCCCGGTCTGGACTGGGCTAGTCCCGGGCGGTCACTGTTTTTGCGAGGCAGTCTAGAACGGGCTAGCCCAGTCCAGTCCGGTCCGACCCACATACCAGGACCACCTTGGACCAGTGTGGGGAGAACTGACGCATGCGCACTACAGTCAGCGGGGAAGGTGACCAGGAGCTTCTCGTGCTGCTGATAAGACATGAAACACCATGATGGCCGACCATAAGACTAAAGTATCACAGGCGTGGTAGTTGTAAAGTCTTCAGCACAGATTAAAAGGCGGACGACAAAAAGGATATTGACAAGATGGACGCCTGCCGCCTCCACAGTTCAGTTCAGTACCGCCCACTCGATCCCCCAGCCAATAGGAACGACGAATGCGACGGGGCCAGTCTCGATGTATTTTCGCGACCATCAGTCC
>JACEEZ010001631.1:0-5000 GCA_016584305.1 Chionoecetes opilio | reverse complement strand
TTGCCAAAAGTCACTTGAACATACATTAATTATTGAACTGTCATTCATTACTGATAAGGATCACATGAGTGTCAGTACTACAAGTTATAGTGATATTACATCTTTTATGGTGTTCTACGACCAGTATGTCAAGTGGCGAGACAACTGTACCAGATATTATATCATTTGTTTTATCACAAGGTTTTTTTTTCAGATCACAAATTATCCAACTTTTTCAATATTTTTTTATCATGTTGAAATTATTACATTATAAAAACGTTTGCATAATCCAGATTACATCGATTTTGCTGGTATTAATCAAGGAATCACTTATAGCAGAATTATTACGTGGACGCCAGAAACTACTTCATAAATATCTCCCGTCAACTCAAGTTCAGGCTCAAGGGCGACGAACGTTTGCCGCTTTGAAAGTTGAGACTGGTTACAACTGGACTGTACTCTGCCAGGACTGACCACTTCCTCCGTCACGATAAACAGCACGTATCTCTTGCCTCACCTACTTATTCCTGAACAAGAACGGGTCGTATACCACGCTAGTGTTGCCTCACATAACTTTATCAGGGCTCATATAGTATATATATATATCGGGACGTCGAGGCTCACCACCTTGGCTATGACACAGCTGTTTTCACGTCATACTGCATGTATGTATGTAACATGTAGCTAATTTCAGTTTTTATATATTTTGAAATGTCTGTAGAAAGTCAAATTAACTTTTGAAACCTGAAGTCCTCTTTTTTACCTATAAGCTGTAACCATACCTAAGCGTATAATGGATTAGAGTACGAAGGTATATATAACATCAAGAATACCCTTTAGCAGGGTATTCTTTGCCTTGCATATACCCCTATGTAATGATATTGTAAGTATATGTTATACCCTTGAAAGGGTATAATGTAAAGGGTATATCATAGTTCTAATATATCCCTATAGGGTATACTATTTTAGACACTAAGAATACCCCTTGTATACCTCTTATATACCTTTAATTTTGTAAGTGTAGTTGCTACATAAAAATTTTGTGTGTGTGTGTCTGTGTGTTTGTGTGTGTGTGAGTGTGTGTGTGTGTATGTGTGTGTGTGTGTGTGTGTGTGTGTGTGTGTGTGTGTGTGTGTGTGTGTGTGTGTGTGTGTGTGTGTGTGTGTGTGTGTGTGTGTGTGTGTGTGTGTGTGTGTGTGTGTGTGTGTGTGTGTGTGTGTAAGTGTGTGTGTGTGTGTGTGTTGTGTGTGTGTGTGTTTGCGTGTGTGTCAGAATACAAACTCTGTGAGGAAAGAATTTAGAAATATGAAATAGCTTTCCAGAAAACTGCGACAAATATTCTTGATTCTAAAAACTTTCGTCTTTTGTTTGTGTGGGAAATGAAGACACAATAGAGTTTGACTATTCCTATTAAACTTCCTTTAGACCTTCACTTACTTTTACGTTATATATTATTATGTTTATTATTTTTTCTTTTACTATTATACTACTACTACTACTACTACTACTACTACTACTACTACTACTACTACTACTACTACTTTTACTGCTACTACCTACTGCTTCTGCTACTACACTACTACTACTACTACTTTTACTGCTACTACCTACTGCTTCTGCTACTACCTCTACTACTACTTCTACTACTACTACTACTACTACTACTACTACTACTACTACTACTGCTACTACCACTAAAACTACTACTACTACTACTACTACTACTACTACTACTACTACTACTACTACTACTACTACTACTACTACTACTACTACTACTACTACTACCGTAGACAACACAAAAGTCGACAGGACAACGTTTTTTTTTATTTACAGACGTCTGGTGGTGTTAATACTTACAATTTTACATCCATGATTTCAGGGAAGCTAGAAAGGGCTATCTGGAGAGTTATCATATATCTATCTAGGGGAGTGTCATTGTGTATCTTCGTCTGTGCCATAGTATGGTTATAAATAAACAAATTACACAAATAAAACCGAGTGGCGACGTTGTTAACGAGCTACACTAAGGTCGCCATCTAGTGTTTATGTTTAGAGTGTCCTTCTGCCGTCGTCGTCGCCCGAAAATAAAACGAGTAGTGAAATTTGAAACCGTAAATACTTGCAGATACAAAGCATAATACAACACTGAAACAGGGTAGATACACTCATGATATAAACTACTGTGTATCATCTTCAGTGGCACATATAAATCAGTAGTGATGCTATAATTCGTAATATATGGCGGCTGGTGACATTATTGCAGCTGGCGACTAAAGTGTTATCTACGGTACTACTACAACTACTTCTACTGCTACTATTAATATCATTATACCTCTTCATGTTACTATCAAAATTACGCTCGTATCAGTTACATAATGATGATGTTGTTTAGGTTTAGAAAGTTTTCTACACTTTTCACAAGGATTTTTTGTAATTCGATATGCATTAAGCAGATCATAAACTATTAGAAGATTCCCCTAAATGTGAGCTTTGAAGGTTTTTCTTTGCCTTATAAATTCAAAATCCCATCACAGTTCTTGTTTTATTCATTTGAAATCTTGTTAAACTATTGTAGGATATAACATTTAGCTTAATTAGAATCACTTATTTATTGTCCTTTTCGTAGAAAAGACAAGATGTAAATAGTATCTAGGGATAGTAATTGAGCGAAATACTTCAATATTCCTTTAATAAGACTTCGGTTGAAAAGAAAAATATATTCAGTTAGAATTACAAGCTAAAAAAGAGAAAGCCAGTAAAAGAAAAATATTGTAAGAGAGAGAGAGAGAGAGAGAGAGAGAGAGAGAGAGAGAGAGAGAGAGAGAGAGAGAGAGAGAGAGAGAGAGAGAGAGAGAGAGAGAGAGAGAGAGAGAGAGAGAGAGAGAGAGAGAGAGAGGAGAGAGAGAGAGAGAGAGAAGAGAGAGAGAGAGAGAGAGAGAGAGAGAGAGAGAGAGAGAGAGAGAGAGAGAGAGAGAGAGAGAGAGAGAAAAAAAAAAATGCAAAGGTCTACTATAGACGGAGTTTTGTCCTTGGTAATGTACATGTAACTTGTTCTTCCTCTGTGTCCCTATCTATGTGGCGGTTTTTATCTGTGTGTCTTGCAGTCTTGTCCCCATGTGAGTTATTTTGATTTATTTCAAAAAATTTCATCATTATTTTTTTTCTCATTTCTTTCTATTTTAACTACTGTGTCATTTTTCTCATCTTTATTTTGGTCCATCTCTTACATTATTTTCTTCTTTAGCTCAAATATATTTGTTTCATTTATTTACCTGAAGTTTTCTTGAGCATTTTTCACTCTGAACATTATTGATATTTTTTCCTCTGCTTATAAAGTTGGAACGTGAACGCGGCGAAGTTTTTGTTGCTGTGTAATAAAAGTTTCTGAAATATGCCGATAACTTCCATTACTTTCAGTAGTAATCAATGGGCGAACATAGTACGAAGCTGTTGAAGTGTAGGGAACCAATATAAGATAATAATAATTAAAAAATATGTAAAACCATATTTCTAAGGAAAGGCAAAGGAAGAAACGTTTTGGGTTTCATATTTCTCGTGTATTACCGCCGCGCGCGCACACACCCACCACGATGGTCAAGTACTTAGATAAGGGTGCAGGTCATTTGGTACGGAAACGATTGGTACTGAGGTCAAGTGATCATCCGTTCACTTCGTCCACGCGCCATATGGGACACAGGTTAATTAGGCCTCAAACCGTCTAGGCCTCAAACCGTCTAGGCCACGAGTCAATTGGGACCCAACTCGAACTGGCCATAGTCGATAGTACCCAAAACCGGAGAGAGAGAGAGAGAGAGAGAGAGAGAGAGAGAGAGAGAGAGAGAGAGAGAGAGAGAGAGAGAGAGAGAGAGAGAGAGAGAGAGATAGAGAAGAGAGAAGAGAGAGAGAGAGAGAGAGAGAGAGAGAGAGAGAGAGAAGAGAGAGAGAGAGAGAGAGAGAAGAGACAGAGAGAGGAGAGAAAGAGAAGAGAAAAGAGAGAGAGAGAGAGAGAGAGAGAGAGAGAGAGAGAGAGGAGAGAGAGAGAGAGAGAGAGAGAGAGAGGAGAGAGAGAGAGAGAGAGAGAGAGAGAAGAGAGAGAGAGAGAGAGAAGAGAGAGAGAGAGAGAGAGAGAGAGAGAGAGAATCCTCGTGCTCCCGGTGATTTTTTCACTTGACAAATTCAGGTGGTTACTGTCCCCCTTGAGCAAGGGGATAGGGGTGTGTGGTGTGTGAGGTCCCAGCATTGCCCAAAGATCGGTAATAATGAGCTCCAAGCTCGCACTGAGAGGGTGAAAACTGGCGATCGCGACCCAGCTCGCGTGGACAGGACCATGGGTGAATGACACACACAAACACACACACAGAAAACATTATTATTTTGTATTTATAGGTCACCGAGTGGCAACATAGATACATTTATAAATGCTATTACGGATATTTTATCTTTAGCGTATGATAAAAAAAATCAAGGCATCTTTGCATTTGGTGATTTCAATTTAGAATTGTTAAAATGCAGTGACATTAATGTTCGTTAATTTTGTAATCTAATGTATTCATTTTCTTTATTTCCATTGACCACAAAACCTACACAAGTCACAGATACAACCGGCACAATTATTGACCACATATGGTCAACACAAGCAGAGGTAAATGTCGATAACTATATAATTAATTCAGATATCTCAGATCATTTTCCAGTAATATCACAATTCAAACATGCAGTATGTGATCCCCCACCATTCGTCTATAAGAGATGTATAACTGACTCTGCCCTCAATAACTTTAGTTAAGATTTAGAAAAGGTAAATTGGAATAACGTATTACAGTGTAATTGTCCCACCGAATCCTTTAGTTTATTTTTCAATGAATTCAATATACTATTTCAGAGACACTTACCAATTAAGAAAATTACTGTAAGAAATGAGCACGTCTAGCCTTATCACTCCTGCTCTAAAAATGTGCTTACGAAAAAACCAGTGGCAAGACTAGCAAGTAAGTGGCCTCTAACATATAAAGACAATA
>JACEEZ010001629.1:17500-20138 GCA_016584305.1 Chionoecetes opilio | reverse complement strand
AAACCCCGGGTAGGAAACACATAACTCCCTCCCGCCCGGAACATTCCCATTTTCACTTTCCCTTGGGGGCTCGGGTCAAGGTGTAGCCTTAGGAAATTCCAGCCCCTTCCGGTGGGGTTCTTCCAAGTTGTGCGACTGGGCCCTTGAAAAGCATAACCTTTAGGACTCCTCTATAAATGCTTTCTTTTCCCCTAAAAGGGGCCATCCTAAGACGTGGCACCTTACAGTTGGCTCTTCCCTGCCCCGAAACCCATTAAACCCCCCAGCTGTATGAAGAGTTACTCTACGGTTCGGGGACATTCCGTGAAAAAATCCACCTCTCTTCAAGCGGGTTTTCCCGGGGGGTTCCCCCAGGGTCATTCCCCCTGCATCTGCAGTTTTTTGGTGCTTTTCCCGGCATTTTGGGCCATTTTTTTAAAACTTATTTTTGTTTTTTAAATATATTCGGGGTAACCATACTCCTGTTTTTTCCTTCCCCCCATTTCTTGGGGTTTGGGTAATATTAATTAAAAACCACCTCGCCCCGACATATGACACCTCGGCCCTGCCCTGGGGCCGTCTTGCGACCTCCCCAGGATATTATAATTAACTTATTTTTTTTCTTAAATTGGAGGTTTTTTTTTGAAATCGCCGCCGCGCCCCGCTGTTCCCTGCACCCCCGGGGAAAGTTTGAGAGCTGGGTTTTTTTGTTTGTTAAATTTATTTTGTTGTCTTTTTTATTGTGTATATTTCTTTAAAGTATTTGGTTTTTCTTTTGTTTTGGTTATTTAGGGATTGTATTTATTTTTTTTTTGGGGTTTTTTTTTTTTATGGTTTTGGATATTTATTGCTGTTATTTTGTGTCATTTAAATGTTATTCAAGCCTTGAAGAGCAAAGGGGAGGCCCTCGGGCTGACTGGATGGAGGTGGGCCCTTGGGTCCAGGACCAGCAAAAGTCGAAAGGAAGAAAGACTCAAGAGAGAAGGGACAAAGTCAAGCTGAGGGGAAAAAAACAACGCAAACTGAGCGAGAAAAAGACAAACAGAGCGGGAGAAAGAAATTAAAATTTGCCCAAATCGCGCTCAAATTTCCCTCCCCCTTTCCATCTGATCCTGTCTCCCGGGAAGTTTACCACCACAAGGAGGGCGGGGGTATAGCCCCCTCTAACAAGATTTGAAAGAGTGGCCGAGATCGGTACCCCCTAGGGATCCTTTTTGCTCACCGGGGTTTCCTCTTTACGGAAAGGCCGTGACTCTACACATCTTTTCCTCCTCCCCCACTAGGACTACGATCTACTGAAGCCCCTCCTTTTACAGTTTCAGTAAGACTCCCGATGGTAAGAGAAATTTTCCAGGCACCCAAAAACCAAAAGTGGGGCAAAAATTGCCTAAATTCGCAACCCAGTTTTTTCCATGTTCCTTCTTGGATAGAGTTCTCCTGTGGGGCCTAAACTATGATGATCTGGGGAAATTTTTAATCCCGCAATTTTTTCTTCCTTTGCCCCTGATCTTCCCTGTTCATCAAAAAAAAAGGGTTTTCCCCTCTAAAGGATGCAAACAATTTGTGACGACTGGGGGTCCGCCCACAAGGTATCCTAAGGCCTACACCAAATGCTAGGAGATCCCCCTAGATCCCAATCCGCTTAGGTCCCATTTTTGGGGGGCATAAAACTCCCTCACATTAAACGTGTCACCATTGGGGGGGGTGGCACTAAGCCGCACTGCCCCCATAACCCTCGTCCCTTTTAAAAGGACGGAACAACTACCTCTGCACAAAAAAGGTGGATTTTGTCTGGGGCCTAAGGGTTTCCTAACTATTTTTTTGGGTACCATCAAGGGTTCATGGTTTCTACCTCATTAGGACACGGGGCTCGGGGTTTCGTTATTTCTGGGGACGCCCTGCCGAATTGCCCCACACCTTTTCCCCAAAGTGAAATTGCGGATTACTAAGGACGCACCATAATTCCTTTGTTAGGTCTACTTCCCTCCCCCTTTTTCCTGCCCAGCCCCACCCCTTAAAGTTGAAAATTTTTTGGAATTCCCCGGTGGGTTTTTGGGCCTAATTCCTGAAATCTCCTTTTTAAGACCCCCTCTAGGAACCAACCACCCCCCATTTTTAGGCCCCGGTTTTCCCAACCCCCCCCCTCTCTTTTTGCTTTTTCCCCTTGGAACTCTATTTACAAAAAACCCAAAACCCCCTTGCCTTGCCTTTTTTTTCCCCCTGTTGGGAAATTTTTTTTTAAAAATAAAATAGTTAAAAAAAATAACCTTTTTAAAAAATTTTTTAAAAAATTTTTTTAAAATTAAATTAAAATTTTAAAATTTTTAAATATTTATTAAAATTTTTTATTTAATTTTTTTATTAATTTTTTAAAAATTTTGCTTAATTTAAAAATTTAAAAATTTTTAATTTTAAAATTTTTTAAGATTTAAAAAATTTAAAAATTTTTTAACAAATTATTTATAAAAATAATAACCCCAAAAATTTTTTTAAAAAAATTTTTTTAAAAATTTTTTCGTTAAAAACCCCTTTTCCCCCCCCCTTTTTAAATTTAAAATTTTTAAATAAAAAATTTTTTTTGTTTAAGAAAATTTTTTAAAAATTAAAAAATTATTAAAAAAATATAAAATTATTTTATTAAAATTTAAAATAATTTGAA
>JACEEZ010001629.1:0-5000 GCA_016584305.1 Chionoecetes opilio | reverse complement strand
CATTACGAAGTTCGAGAGTCAGGGACAATTAGGCACCAACCCACGGGATATTCCAAATTAAAGCCACTCAAATTTAAGTGGGCCTTTACGCATCAGTTCCAGCCAGTATAAAAGGCTGGGAACCGCTAGTAGCACTTAACAAAACTGGGATGCATCGGTGCGTCTTAGTAATCCGCACTTTCACTTTTTGAGGACAGAGTGCTGGGGCAATGTCTGGCAGGGCGTCCTCAGAAAAATAACGAAACCAGAGCATACACTGTGTCCCTAATGATGGTAGAAGACATGAGCCGTGATGGTACCCGAAACAGAATAGTAGGAACCTTCACGGGTCCTCCAGACAAAATCTACCTTATATGTGCAGAGGTAGGTTCCATCTGAATGGTACGAGGATTATGGGGGCAGTCGCGGTCTTATGTTAGTCCAGCTCACCCACAATTGGTGACACCGCTTACATGTGAGGGAGTTTGATTGCCCCAAAGATGGGATCCTAAGACGGACTCAAAACAACTATCCTTCTTCTCACTCGTGGGAGTCTAGGGAGATCTCTAGCATGGTGTAGGCCTTAGGACTACGCATTGTGGGCGGACGCCCAGGTCGTCAGCAAATTGTATCGCACCTTTAAACAGGGTAAGCCTTCTTTTCTTGTGAACAGAGCGAAGATCAGGTGACAAGGAAGAAGAAATAGGCGAGGATTAACAATGCCCCAGATCACATCATAGGTCTCAGCACAAGGAGAAACTCTATACAAGAATGTGAACATCGGAACAAATGGGTTGGAATGATGGCAATTATGGCCCTACTTGGATTTTGGCTGCCTGGAAATTACTCTGTAGCCATCGGGAGGTCTTACTGAAAAAATGTTAAAAAGCGCAGACTTCAGTAGATACGTAGTCCTAGTGGTGGAGGATGAAAAGAATGTGTAGAGTTCAGCGGCCTTTCCGTAAAGAGGCAAAACCAGTGTGACGGCAAAGGTATCCCTAGGGAAGTACCAGCCACGAGCACGGCCACTCTTTCAAATCTTGTTCAGATAGGTGGCTATATACCTCGTCACTCCTTGTAGGGCTGGTAAACTTGGCCTGGAGAAAGGATCAGATGGTAAATGGACGGGAAGCTTACCTTGAGCTGCGAGTTCGGCTAATTAATTTCTTTCTCCCGGCTATCTGCTTGTCTTTCTTCTCGCTCAGCTTGACATGTGTTGTTTTTTTTTTTTTTTTTTTTTTATTTTTTGCGATTTCTGTCTTCTCGCCTCAGTTGACGTTGGTCTTTCCTTCTCCTCTGCTTAGTATCTTTACTTTCTCTCGATCTTTGCTGGTCCTGGGAGTCCAACGGCCAACCTCCGATCCAGTCAGACCGAGGGCCTCGCCTTGCTCCTTCAAGCTGCAACGGTAGACATTAAATGACACAGAAGATAACAGCAAAAAATATCCAAAACATAAAAAAAAATTTAATAACCACCAAAAGAAATAAATACAATACCTTAAAAATAACCAAAAATCAAAAGGAAGACCAAAATACTTTAAAGAAATATACAAAGTAAAAAAGACAACAACTAAATTGAATCAACAACAGAAAAAACACGTCTCAACGTTCTCCGGGGTGCAGGCACAGCGGCGCGCACGGCGGCGATTGCAAACAAACCTCACAATCTTAAGAAAGGTAATAAGTTACGTGATAACGTATCCTCGGCGAAGGTCGCAAGACATGGCCTGAGGTCAGGGCCGAGGTGATAATATGTCAGGGCCCGAGGTGGTTATCAATATAATATTACCAACCAATGAAAGTGGGGGAAAGAAAACAAGGAGTATGGTTACCCCGATATAATTACACAACAAAAATAAAGTAATAAATGGCTAGCCGCCAAATAAGTCACCCAAAACAACTGCAGATGCAGGGGTAATGTCACCCTGGGAACTACCTGGAACACAGCTTTGAAGAGAGGGGATTGGCAGCGGCAAGTCAGAACCGTTAGAGTAGAGAACTCTTCATAGCAGCCTGGGGAGAGTTGAATGGTTGGACCCGGGACAGGGAAGAGCCAACTGTAAGGATGCCCAGTCTTCAGGATGGGCCTTCTAGGAATGAGAACAGCAGCTTGGTAGTAGAGAGGTGTTCATGGAGGGAGAGCTTATGGCTGTCTGTCTTTAATCGTGGCGGCTAGGCTCCGACATCAACTTGCGTTAGAGATCAACCCCTTACCCTGGGAGGGGGCTGGAAAGTGCTGGACGTGCGGAGAGTCGAAGTAGCACACGCTTTGAAGCTCCGCAAGCACGCCGCATAGCGAAAGTGAAAGTGGGAATCACCGTTACCGCGGACGATGGAGGTGTAGTTCAATGTGGAGTTCCTCACAGTGCAGTATGATGAAAATTTGGCTGCAGCACTTGTAGGACGGCAGTGATTATATCTTAAACACAGAGGGCAAGATGCTTTACCGACTGATCGAGTGTACATGACGTGGCGTGTTATCCAGTGCCCTTGCTCTCCCGATCCACCTAACGCAGATAAAAGCTTCCCTAGTTCTTAATATGTTTCATGGGTACTAGTTTGGTGACTTAAAAGGTTACCAGTACACTCATTCTCACTAGAAACTGATCACATCTATCCTTTTATTTCACTCACATCTATAGACGCAGATGGCGAGTCACAGGAAGTTGATAGCACATGCGCTAAACATACGGAGGTCGTTAAACACTGTTATTGGCTGGTTAGAAATTGTTATTGAATACTGTTAAGAGTTGGAGTGGGTATTGGTTGCGGAGCATTGGGAGATATTAAGCTAGTTAGGGAGCTGATTGGACATCACAAAGGTCTGGTGACTGTGCCAATTACATATAACTGGCCTACTCAGTATGTTCACTCACACTGAGTGCCATTGAGCTCGTTGGAGGATCAGCATCAGCCTTATGTTGTTTCAATCAATCCCACGGGTTTGAAGGGTCCAGTGTATAAGGAAGTTGATCAGTCCCGATACGTGCTGTTTTCCGATCACACCAACCAACACAGTACCCCAACAACCATACAACAAAAACTTATCGAACTATTACAACTTTAAATACTCTTCTTCTCTTTTTTAGTGGAATACTCTTGTTATCAGCAGATACCGTATCTCTTTCCACTCACCATGTAGTTGTTCCCTCGGTTCTAAACTTCTCCCTCCTACTCCAACCCTGCTATCGTAACATAATCCAACCCAAGATAGGAAAAAAAACGGTTTAACACTTCTTATATTACATCCAATTCACTTCTATAGTTTTCTACCTCTTCTCTTCTGGTGGAACCCCTCAGTTGATTCTTCTATACACACTGGACAGCAGAAATCTAACACTCCATTTAGGTCCGCATTTGTTCGTACATCCCCGAACCCTCTATTAAATTGCACTACTTGCACCATTCATTGCATCGAACTAATAGAATTTACCCCTACTCCACTACCCACCACTCCACAGGAAAAATTTCCCCCTTGTAATAGTTTGCTTTATGTTCATCATGATGTCGGTAAACCATAATCTTCGGCAAGGGATCATATTCACTTCAGACCTCGCCTCTCCATTGCTTGCTCCTCAAATCTATAAATCTCCTCTCACTTCGTCATTGTGTCTCCAGATGTCAAGCATCATCTTTTCAAGCATCATCACAGCGTCATGTCATTCTGATATAGCAAACTCCATGGATCTCCATGTTCTTCCATGCATTTGTGGCCTCTTCCATCACTACCACAAACAAGAGGACTGAGAAACTGTAGTAAGTGACTTTCATGAACTTTCAAACAGTATGTCAGCTGATGTGTATTTTGCACAAGCCCGGCGCTGCTGCTTTGCAGCTTTGGTTTGTCAGACTGTTACTGTATCCGTCAAATACCACATCTGATTCTACCATAAATGGTGCATATATAGGTTACATATTATGTTTCACACCCTTGTTCTAGGTAGCATCATAAAGGACCATGCATCATTGTGGAGATTGGTCCCCTATCGAAGACAAATCTGAGCGTTCCTTCTGGCCTTTGAAGTAGTGACACATAACTTTTGATTTAAGATGTGTCCCTAGTATTATTTCACTGACTTTTCTCATTGACCAATACCAAACAGTTGAGGGATGGTCGCGTGCTAGCTCAAAGATAACGTACTCTCCCATTTATGGGGAGTCTTATAGAATATACATGTTATGCGCATGAAAAGAAGTATGGATTCACTACAGCATACTTGTCCTCGTTATTTTGGTTGGGTTTGTTGACCCAGATATGGCGGACACCTGATTCTATCTGGGCTAAGTCATTACATCAGCTAGACATCTTGCCCCTCTAGACTACATGCTGCAGTCATGTAAATGGCATAGGCTTCATCACAGTTTAATCCTTTCCCAGCAACCATGACCGTTAAGATTGATATATGAAATTCACAATCATTGTAGCAGAAGTTGAATGGGCCCGCAACATTGAGCTAAAATTTTAAAGTCTCTTGCATCTACTGGCTGCACTACTGGACCGTAGGTCCTTGTGTTGCTCAGATGATGTTGCATGGGACTCCTTTGAATACCGCCAGTGAATAACAGACCGAGATAGTGTAAGGGCAACGATCCCGGCAACCTACGTTTACGGGAACACGCATGCGGCGCTTTCAAGAGACCTGTGCGGTTCCTGCAACCCCTCCCCATTACCAATTAAGTGAGGTGAAGTCAATAGGGAGGGGCAATGTCAATAGGCCAAAGTCAGTAGTTAGCGTCAACGTAGGAGTTTAAAAGGGGGCTAGACCAATTTCATAGATGGGGGATTGAAAGGTGGATAGAGCAATAGGGAGGGTCCAAAGTCAATAGGTCAATAATCAATAAGTAAAATAGGGAGTTTTAATAGGAGGCCCTAGACAATAAGAAAGACGCAATGCTTCAAGATAATTAATTGAGTAATACCCAAGCTTAATCATACTAATCAGACTAGCAGTGGGGTTACACCTACTAACGGGTACGGCCGATGAGCAAATGGTCACCGTGAACTAGCATAGGCAATCTCC
>JACEEZ010001628.1:127738-137956 GCA_016584305.1 Chionoecetes opilio | reverse complement strand
TGGCGGGGGGCTAGTGCCTTATGAGCCTTTGGGGGGCCAAAAGGGCTACAGTGCTGGCATGCAGCATTGCAAATACAGCCTTCTGCTTCATTACTTTTCAAGATAGTTATTTTACCCGATATTGTTTCAAAATTGTTATTTCCGTGACGAGGGATTTTTCAGTCACGCTGACGGCAACGTGTTTCCTTATATAACGTTCTTTTGTAAAATATAAACGCTTCTTCAAAGACTAGCAAGACCCCTACCCAGCATTGTCTGAGGGAGAAGGTGGAGCTGACGGTGATCTTTGGTCGGCCACTCGCTCACACAACTAATTTTGGGCATCGCGTCCATTTCCCAATAGTTGTACAGACCAGCCTCAAAACATAGACCGTTATTCTGTGATTTGGAAGAAGTGAGAGAAATGACTCACTAAATTATCCAGTGCAACATGGGGTCAAACATGACAACGAATTATCATAGTAATTACAGTTTCATGGAAAGCAAACATATCTATGAGAGGGAGCCATGAACCATGAAGAGTGAATATATATATTACTGAAGGGAGGGATTACCAAAAAACGTGTTGAGTTAACCCCCAGTAGACCTGTTCAGAAAACTTTTTTTTTTTTTTCCTATTTTATACCCTCGCCAACGGTTTTTTCCAATGCTTTTTGACCTGGAAAGTCGAAAATTACAACCATTTAAAAGCCAAAATGTAAGGAACCCTTTTGCCTCATGAAGCATGAAATTCAAATTCTATACACTTTTCTGAAACGCCAGTTTCGGAGTATTTTGATGTTTTTTGTTTTCGCCTATTTTTCACCAAATTTAAATGGGCAAAAAGCGGGTTAAAGCAAGTAATTAGATGCTGACTGAAACATCAAAATGCATAGAAACATTTATGGAAATATTACATGGGGATATTTACAGACAAATTTTTCAAAAAATTAAACTAAATATAATTTATTTCACTCTATTTCACAAATTCACAATGGTTTTAGCATGACATCTAATGGTCTGTTATGTTTGTTGGAAGATCTGTTGAAACCGGGTTTAACCCAAATCCAGAGATTACTTCACAAGATAACTTCACTATGGCAGTAAGGGCAAGGAGCTCGAGGACGCAAAGTTGACATCTCAGAACCTCCACCTGCAGTCCAGGGGAAAAGCTCACGCCGACCTGCTACTAGATCTGCTACAGAAACCTTCCTGATCGGCTACCCACATCCAGCATCAGTGGCCCCCAAAGTTACCCACCAACAGACGGGCCCTTTTCCAGTACTTCCTCCATCTCCAGAGTTTGCCAGAAAAATACAGGGAATCCTAAGCATCAAAGACCTCGCCAATGAAACAGTGGAGGCTATCATCCCATTCTGGCAGATGGCTAGGATCAAGACCATGACCAATTTCAATGCAGGGGCAGCATTTCATGACACTTCACAAAAAGCACAGAGATCTAGCAAGGAATAAAGGTAGAACAGGTAACCCTGGAGGGAAAAGGAGTGCCTTTGTCCTGGAATTAGATAGCCTGTTCGACATAGGACTTCAGATCCCATCCAGGAAATAGAGAGAAACCGACTGCTATCAAGGGAGAAGAAGGACAAGGACATCGGGTTTTCTACCAGGATCAGAAGAACAGAGAGAAAGGCCCCACATGTCGGGTCCATGACAAGTTATTTGAGTCACGGTCCCAGCAGCAAGCAGAGGGGGGCTGCAAGACTGCAGAGAGAGAGGAACAAAAATATGAATTTGTCAAAAAAATTTCTACAATTTTTCAGCTGCCACACACGAAGGACTGCTGCTGATGTGTCTACCTGGGCTGACCCAACCGACAGTGAAGGGAATGCAAGGACATGGGAATTACCAACAACCTCGTCCTGGATTTTCACATCACCAAGACACTGTGACTCTCACATTCCCAGGAGGGTCATGGAGTGTGTTGACATCTGCAGTACCGCTGATCGTCTGGGATTGTCTGACAATCAAGTGACAGCCTTAGTCTCTGTTTACATTGAAGGCTGGTGGAGCTGACCTGGACAAGTTTGTCATCTTCAACCTCAACAACGAAGACGGAAAAAGGATGCTGACAAGGTACCACATCAGCCAGGAGTACATGGCGGGCATTGGGCGAGGACCCTCCAATTTAATGCCGCTCCTCACTGGGATGGCAAGATGCTGAGAGATGTCCTGGGAATGATCCTGGGACCACGTCAGAGACTCTGGCTGTGCTTGTCTCAGGACCACCTGCATATCCTGAAGGGCAAGCTACTGGGAGTACCAGTGATAGACACCCCAAAAGGAACGGCTCAGGCAGAGGCATCCATGGATTTGCGGAGGCATGGGGGCTTCCCGGGAGTGATCACTGCCCTTGTGTTTGACACAACGCCAGCAACAGTGGAGTACATCGGGGAGTGGCCAAGCTTCTGGAGCAACAGCTTGACAGGAAGGTTTCTACCTGGCCTGCAGACACCCACATTCTAGAAGTGCTGGTTGGGGGCTGTTATGGGAGAATCTGTTTGGCAAGGTCAAGAGCCCAGAGAATCCTTGGTTCAAGCACTTCAAGGACGTTTGACCGATCTTCCCCACAGACAACCCTACAACCCTGTCCTCAGACAAAAATGGTTGAATAAAAAGAAGAAAGAGTGCAAGGAAATACTACGGGAAACCTTGGGTCGGAGAAGCCTCCTAGAGCGGGACTACCGTGAGGATGGCTGAGCTTACACTGATTCGTCCTTGGAGACACCGCCTCCCCGCGGAAATCCACTGGAGTCGTCCTGGAGCCATTCATCGGGCCAGGTGGATGGCCAGAAACCTGTATTCTATGAAGATGTTCATGTTTGCTGGGGGCGCTGGAGTACGATGAAGAAACTGTTGTGAAGCTGGAACGCCTCAACCTCTTCCTAGGACTGTTCTATACACCCATGTGGATGTCATCTACATTGCTGCAGATGCTCCGGGCCAAATTATCTGCAGTTCAGAAGGACATGATGAAGTTCAAGAGAACAGATCCAGAGATTCCCTCAGGCAGTGCACAAAAACTTGAAACCACAAGTGGTACCTGACACAGGGGGTTGTGCCGTTCGCTCTCTTCGGTAGCAGACCCCAGTGACAAAGAGAAGAGGACATTGCTGCCCAAGCTGCACGCCACTGAGAAGCCAATAGCTTCAGACGAGGGAAACCTATGTTCCCTCAGGTTACAGCCAAGACGACTCTGGCTGATCTAGTTGGTCCAAAAGAGTCATCTTCTGCTTGACACCCTTGGGCATTGAGTATGACTGGCTTCTGCAACCTGTGGCGACAGGGCCAAGGAGTGATGACTACAGCAAGGCCCTGGAATATGTCAGCAATGTAAAGTAGTTGAATGACATTGTGAGCGGGAGTCAAAGATGAACTGATTTCGCAAACATCATTACCACAGATTTCTCAGCAAAAACAGTAACCTTCTTCAAACTGTGGAAACAACCGTGAGCGATTTGATAGCTTCAAGAAGCAAACTCTGAAAAAATACTGTGAAATGTCCTTCTGACATAGACAATAGAGTTTTCTCCACTTGAAAATAGTTTTAGAGTCTTTGTTCACACAATTTTTTGATGTCAAGATTGTAATATTTATGAAATTTATATGAAATTTTCAGAAAATTTGCTTTTTTTCTGGATATGAGTGTCTTTTTTTTTTTTTGAATGTTTACTTGGATTGGGTTTTTTTAGAATAATATTAAAAAATGCTTCAATTTTTATACCCAATTTGTTTTCTAAACCCAATTTTCAAAAAGTCTCAGGTGAAAAAAGTCTGGCGGAAGGCAAAATTAGGCGCTTTTCTACTGTCCGGCGGGCTTAATATCTTGAGGTCCAATGAGGCAAAAGGTTTCTGACATTTTAGTCAAAATGGTTTGTGATTTCCCGGCTTTTCAGGTCAAAAAGCATGGGAAACCTTGCAGGGGGTATAAAAATAGGAAAAAATTGTTTTTGAACAAGTCCTAAACCCCCAGTTATGTAACTATCTAGACCAGCGTGGTCCAACTACGGGCTCCGCGCGGGTTGACTTTTTTTTTTTGCCCGCGAGATTTCACACCAATATAATGAATTTACTATATAAAAATACTAATTAAGTATCAAAGACACAAGGGTTATGTATGTATGTATAATTATATATAAGTTACTAGATTGACAACGTTTCAATCATCAATCAATCATTGGGGGCATACGCCGGGGGGGACGTCGCCTCGCCCACCCTACGACGCCCACTCCCGGGGGTCACCACGCGCGAGTCCCCATGGGAGGCTCCCTTCCCCTACCAAGCAACTCCCAACAGGAAAAACATCAACTTGCCCCAGCCACGAGGGCCCTTTTGGGGCGCCCCCTTTTGGGCCCCCTCCACGCCGATTGTTTGTTGGATTAGCCGCTGGATTGTCGCTTATATAATTGGCAGCGAGCGAAACGAACTGCTTCTTACCATAAAACCCGTGGAACCAAGTTTAAGCCAAAAAATTAATAACTACTCCTAAATATTTGTCCCGGGTTGAGCTGGAAATTTGACATGGGAAGGTAGTGCTGTCAAAAACAATGGGGGTCTATTAAACAAACTTTTTTGCGTAAACAAGCCCTTAATGAGTAATTAGCGTAAACTACTCCTACATAAATTGTTGGATTGGGGCTTTAAATTTGTCATGCAAGTAGTGCTGTCCAAAATCAATGGGGGTCTGTTAAACAAACTTTGTGCGTATAACAAGGGCCCTTACTGAGTAATTAGCGTAATGAGTTAATTGGGTGGAACGTGGCTCGCTGCCACGTTCCAGCCGCAAGAACTGAGCCAAAAGGGAAAGGGGCCAGAGGCTGGACGCCTATACTTGATTGGCACGAGCTAAGCGAGCTGCTTCTTACCATAAGACCCGTGGAACCAAGTTTAAGCAAAAGTGAATAACTACTCCTAAATTTAGTCGGTTGAGCTGAAATTTGCATGCGGTAGTGGCTGTCAAAATCAAAGGGGGTCTGTCAACAAACTTTTTTTTGCGCAAAACAAGCCTTAATGATAATTAGCGTAATGATTTAAATATTGTCGATGAGCTGAAATTTTACATGCAAAGTAGTGCTGTCAAAATCAATGGGGGTCGTGCAACAAACTTTTTTGCGTAAACAAACCCTTAATGAGTAATTAGCGTAATGATTTAATAGACTAAATAAACTTCGCTTTACAATAACTTTGTTGCTTATTTTAGACTTCTGTAACTCTGTGACTAGGTATTTTAAAACACTTTGAGGGGTCGCTGCCACGTTCCGCCCAAGAAAATGAGCCAAAAGCAAAGGGCCGAGGCTGGACGCCCTATAGCTGATATGTATAAATTGATAAAAAAAATTTATTATATAATATATAAAATATTTATTGTTTAGTTTTTGGCCATCGGGAAATATAATTCTAGAGTCAATTGGCCCGCGGTGTGCAAGAAGTTTTTGGACACCCTGATCTAGACCCAAAATAATTACATGCTTGGGCCCTTTCGAGTCAGCGGGGCAATGCAATTTTTTGGGAAAAACCCATGCTAGTAAAATAATACTTTAAATTTAATAATATCTTTCTTTTACAAAAAAGGTGACAGACCATAATATTTGTCAAGGGATAAATAGAAATTGGTTTATGATACAATAAAGTACTTCACCCATTGATATTTTAAAAGCATTGTTCCCCTTTTAAATTCATAGAATAAAAAGTGATAAGTTTCCAATAAACTATGAAAAAAGGTTAAAACCCTTACGAGCGAGATGCATAAGTTTTGACCTCATTTCCCCCGGAGAGTAAATATTGGCTCACCGCTTGTTGAAGACAGGGATGAGGGGGCTTTCCTTCTGGCTGATCAAAGCGGGTTGGATGAGATTAATAAGCCCTGGCCCAAAGTAAAAAAGTCCACACCGACCTGAGGAAAAGGGCCTTACTACACTGTCCCCCGCCCTTTACGAATAAAGAGTTTTTTTTTACTTTTTTTTTCTGCAGACAATGGCTGATGTATCGCAACAATTTTAATTTCTAGCACTAGGCCCGTGGATTTCAACGACAATATGGGGTGAATAGGGGTGGATAGCCAAACCCAAAGGGGCTCCCCCCCACCGAGGTGTTTAGTAAGCACAACCGTCTATAGAGACAGGGCCCATTTTTTCTCACATTAAAAGTTCATGAAGTTTTTTTTTTCATAAACAAAATTTAAACATGCCTTGTTTTTTTTAATGAAGCAACTTTTTTGGTTCTTTAGAAAATGAAAAAATAATCTTAGATACCGGAAAATTATTCCATTGCATTGGCAAAATCAAAGAAATTATGTTTTATAAATGTCGACGCGTATCACGAAAATAAAAAATCAAAGCTAAACTTTGAGATGCCTAATTTATTATGATTAAAGGTTAAAAACAACCGCTGTCTTCCACAAACATTCCAAACTTCCTATTCATATTTTTTTTTTTCACAAAACTAAATCCTGTCACCATTTTCCATGTTAGAAAAAACCTAATTTCAAGTTTATTTTTTTTATAACAAACAAACAATTTTTTTTTCCTTTTTTTCGCTGCCAAATGTACTTCATGAATTCTCTAGCAATAATCTTTTGTTTTGTATGTGAATATTTTTTGTAGCATTGTCCAAAAAACACATATAAGTAAAGTGAAATGGCGTCATTTGATAATGAAGGACAGCTTGATTCAGGCCGCACGATACTGGTCCATATCTATCAACGTCAAAACTCATTCTGATGTTCAGACATTTGTAATATTTACCAATTTCATTTTAGAATTTGAAATTAGATATACTTTGAGGAAATAGTATCACCAAATTTAGCACAACTCATAGATCACTGTATACCTGGACTGCGCACGGAATATCGGCATTTGCTGCACATGGGCGTGCTGTGAACTTGCCCTGAAGTTCGGAGGCCCGCTCGGATTATATATATATATAGTATTAAAGATTATATATAGATATTATATATATATATATATATATATATAATATATATATATATATATATATATAATATATATATATATAATATATATACATATTATATATATATATCTATATAGATACTATACAATATAATATATATATATATATATATATTATATATATATACGCATCATTATAGACTGGTTTATCAGTTAATAAATATACTGTAATCTTCGTAAATGTTTGTTTCTATAATATTAGCACATAAAAAAACAGTAAAACACGCTAAAGAAATTGCATTACGAAAACTCTGAAGACCTATGCATGAACTTAATATTCACTTAACCCTTCGCCATTTAAAACTTTCCGAAGTCAAAATTTATAAGGACAGGGTCATAAATAGAAGCGGCTCTTTAGTAACTTTCCATTGACGTAATTTTGTTTTTCTGATAAATGGAATTAGCCCATGCATAAAATTAGCGTTAACATAAATAAATAAAATCATCAATCGGGTAATTTTCCGATTGATGAGGTTATTTATTAGGTAACGTAATTTATACATGGCTACTATCTTTATCAGAAAACGAAATATATAAGTAAAATAAATACATCATCAATCGGGAAAATTTACCAGATTGATGATTTTATGATTTATTTAAAACGCTAATTATGCATGGTCTATTCAATATCAGATAACAAATATATCAATGGGAAAGCTAATAAAATTGCGCTTCTATTGCTACCCTTCATGAATAAAAGTTGACGTTAAAGTTTTAAATGGCGAAGAGTTAAGTGAATATTAGTTCATGCATATTTCTCATAGTCTCGTATGCATTTCTTTAGCGTGTTGACTGTTTTTTATTGATAATATTATAGAACAAACAGTTATGACGATTGACAGTATATATATATACTGGATTAAAACCAGTCTATATGATAGTCATAGACCCAATATATCTCTTTGTCGGGCGGGCGCTGGACGCACTATGCCAGCTTGTAATCTCAAAACATCTGTCGCGGAACAGTCCAGGTATACTAAGTGTCTATGACAACAATATTCTGTTCATTTGATCCTAAACCAGCAGTATTATCTTTGGGGGAAGCGACCCCCTAGGGTGGGAAGCGTGGAATATAATTACAAGGGGAGCGTGAACCAAGAAAAAAAGAGGAAGAACTCAAGATTTCATTAACGTGATCTAACTAAATAGCTGAGTATACAAGGTGTTTATGGGTAATTATGTGTACAATAATAGTGATTAAAACATGATTTTTTTCAGTTTTCTTTCTGATTCCGGATTATTTTTAAAATATCTTGGTTGAAGAAGTGAAGGGGACATAGAGGTAAGGAACAACTACTCTAAAGGAGGCACATGGTGGTAAAAAGGTCAGAAAACACTGATCTAAACCAATCAGACCATAATATGCTTTCAAAGTTTATTAGCCAAAAGTTGATAGGCTGCTGGGTAGTGTATGTGTAGTACTATGTTTCAATTGGTGATATTTTTCTGCCAATATTTATTATTGCTATTTTACATTGATTTCAAATCAAGGAATCTTTAAAACAAAAATTATGAGAATGTGTAAAGCGCTATAATAAAAATGATATCAAAGTCAATCGTTCGACAAAATAGAAGATCGAATAAATATTGCAAATGTTGGTTGTGAATTCATCGATTATGGTGTTGTTAATCTTTAATTTCCAGGAATCAGGATGAATTGTATCTTTATCATTGCCTCAATTTTCAGAAGAGGCGCCATAATTTATAAATCATTGTAAAACAGTTAAGAGGTATACAAAAAAAGAAAGAAAAAAGAGTTGTATATATATATATATATATATATATATATATATTACATTAATATTCTGTACATCAAAAAGGACTGACCAGGGCAATAAAATACAAAGGCCCGCCAGCTACCAGTCCCAAATAAAGACAGTAAGAAAATAAAAAAGAAAATGTGGTCTATTACTTGGGGTGGTCTGATACTCCCTCTTGGAAAAATGTAAGTCGTAGGAAAGTGGAAAAACATAAACAGGTTGCAATAGCTGGGCAAGCACCTTGCCTTGCACGCTGAGCAGTGTAATACCGCGATAATTGTTCAAGTCCTGACGGAGTGACGGTCCCCCCTTCCCTTTCCAGATAGGGACGACCAGCCCCCTTTTCCAGTCAGGAGGAATGGTACTTGATTGCTACACGCAGAGCTGGGCAGTATTTAAATACAATTGTATTTAAATACGTATTTAAATACATTTGTGTATTTAGAAATGTATTTAGAAATACATTGGTTGTCATGTATTTAATTACAGTATTTAAATACTTTTATGAGTATTTAAATACATTGTATTTAAATACATTTAATATAAAAAAAATTATACTTTTTTATCAGTTAATTTGGCCATAAACCGTCCCAACTATCTGGCAACCCTGATGTTACAGTGAACCAGTGTTTCCACTGGCAAGGAAATGTCCTGATTTCAAGGAAATTTAGACCTGATAAGGAAACTTCTAAGGAAATCCAAAATCTAAGGAAATCATTGCGAATCATTGCAAAATCTAAGGATACATTGCGTATGGTGTATCTATTACCAGGGTTTTTTCTATGAATGTTGGTAGAAAAAACCCTGGTAATAGATACACCATACACAATGTATCGCTGAAAAGATCAAAAGGTGAAAAAGATCTTAGAGTAAGGGTGAGGCCAGACCTCCGACCTAGGAAACAATGTATTGAGGCTAGAAATAGAGCTAATAGAGTGTTAGGATTCATTACCAGAAGTGTTAAAAGTAGAAGTGCGGAAGTTATTCTAAAGCTTTATCTGGCTCTAGTCAGACCTCACCTAGACTATGCAGTTCAGTTTTGGTCTCCATATTACAGAATGGATATAGCCTTGTTAGAATCAGTGCAGAGAAGGATGACCAAAATTATTCAAGGGATGCGTAACTTTAGTTATGAGAAGAGATTGGAGCTATTAAAGTTACACTCACTCGAGAGACGCAGAGTAAGGGGCGATCTGATAGAAGTTTTTTTAAGTGGATAAAGGGATTTAATAAAGGAGAGGTAGGAAAAGTTCTTACGGCTATTAACCAGGGTAGAACAAGAAGTAACGGATTCAAGCTGGAAAAGCGTAGATTTAAAAAAGAAATAGGGAAAAACTGGCTTCACAAATAGGGTGGTGAATGACTGGAATGGACTCAGTAGACAGGTAGTTAGTGCGGAGTCATTAGGGAGCTTTAAAGAGGGGCTGGATAGGTCATGGATGGGATGGAATTGATGTATAGTGTTAGGTGTTTTCATTTGGATTGGTATT
>JACEEZ010001628.1:116490-125555 GCA_016584305.1 Chionoecetes opilio | reverse complement strand
AGTGCACACTTGGTATTACATTGATTCAGTACATCAGTAGTTTTGGAATCCGTCATTCAGTGTTGTGTCTTCAACACTCATGTTCATGGCATTGACTCGAAATCATCATCGTTCACATCTAACATCGATGCTGTGTTGTTGCAAGATTGACCGCTACATTTCCTGCACATCGAGCTACAATATAATCCAAGTTTTTTTGCAGCTGCAAGTCATGGTGTTGCACCTATCCTATTTGCATCCACATGACACCATGTTAAGTAAGGTGTCGGGTGCAACAGGGATATATGTTTCTATGGGCACGAGAATTCCATCTTGTGACCGCCATCCCCATTCTGTTGGGCGTAGACTATTGCCCATCCATTCTTGAACAGTATGATACGTGCGGTATGAATGTTGCTTTGCAGCAGCGCTCGTTGGAGGTAAGCTCGCTAGTTGAAATGATGAACTCAAGGAATTTCGACCTATGGCCCGTTTGTACGCGATGTGTCGGAATTCATCTAGGGACTCAACGTTGCTCGCACCATACAGCTTCAGGATGAAGGTTTCAACAACTCTTTTCACGTTATCATGGGTGCTTCCTTGGTTGGTAAAGGTATCCAACATGTCGTATTCGCGCTTCGTGTGGACCATGTTAAAAGCCTTACGCTTGCCCTGTCGATGTGGTAGCCGTGGCATGAGCGGTTAAGGCTCGGAGGTATACATGGGTTTAAGGTCTCTGTGTATGTCTTACCGATGTGTCTCTTAAAGATACGTGCATGGGTATGAGGAATAATTACCAACTTGTAGACAGAAGATGAATATATTGCTCAGCAGAAGTGGAGTACAGGAACAATGGAATATGTTGGGGCGGGCGGCACAACGTGGCCGCCCCGACGAGACGAGCGCAGAATATGTGTGTGACCTCTGAGGGCCGTGAGTAGTGGGTTGAGTGTGAGTCTCGGGCAGACGCGGTCTACCCTATTTATAGACAGGTCAAGGAGCGCGGAGTAATTCATGAGTGTTTCCATATATCCTACCTACAGTAGAGACACCTGACACCTGATCTAGGGGGCGGGACACTAGTAGGAAAATTCCTCTTTACAGCTGCCTAGTCGGCGTAGGTCAAAGAGAATGTAGAAAGAAGGTGCTAAGACAGTAATTGGAGAGTAATTGGAGAGAGTACACCTACAGTACAGTACACGTTTGTCGAGAAGCCTAACCTAAAGCAGGGATAAAGGCGGGATAACTGCAATATGATGCATTTCCCAACACTTTGAGTGCGACCATCATTCTTAACGCATCAAAATACATAGGAAAAAGTACTTTCAATCTCTTACTTTATTGGTTGGAAGTACCAAATTACCAAAAATGGAACACATTCCTACGGCGGGGACAGTTCCAGTTATTGGGTTCACAATGTCTGTTTCTCCTTGTGAACCTAACTCACTTCATTTACCTTATTTAAAGCCGTCAACACCCATAAAAAGTCACTTTCATACAAGTTCATTGTCGACTGAGAGCCTGGCAAAACACAGAATAACATGGAGCTCTAATTTCGTGTCTTTGTGATATTCACGCCAGTATTTCTTAAGTGTACTTCATCTATGACACCTAACTCACTTCATTCAACTTATTTAAGCATCTCATCTTTCATAACAAGACACATATGAAACAATTAAAATATCGAAGAGGACCTCCAAGCCACAGATTAATAGCGTACCGATATTTCATGTTTCACTAATGTTTACCCGGGTATCTACATATGTGCTTCTCCTGCCACACCTAACACACTTCTTTCTATTTGTTTCATGTCCTAATCTTACACGGTACTTGCATTTCGAGGGAGATAATGTCCGTAGTGGGAGAGTTGTGAAAATGCGGAGGAAGAAGCCATTTTATTCAAGTTGCACTTGAATATCGAAAACACCTCTGAAGCAATGTTGAATGTGGACCATATCAAGTGCGAAAACATGCTCCAAAGCGCGCGCGAGGACAGAATCAAATCAAGATGGACCAAGTTTTTTCAAGATTCTTGATGCAAATACCTCGCGAGTAGGCCCCTATGGACGTGCTGAGCAGTGATGCCAGATTTAGGGATTTGTCCCTAGATTTGGGGATTTCGAGGCACTGATGGGGACATGGGGGATATTCACTCTCGATTTGGAGACTTTTGAGGCTTCTGAAAAAAATGTGTATTTTATCGCTTAAATAATATTATTAATATGAAGGTTAAAAGAAAACATGAGGTTAAACCGACGGCAAGGAAGAAGTAATTTGAGCTTCATGGATCCCAAAGAAGTAAGTCAAGAAATGTGGTCTCCATTGGTCCATTGGCTAGTGTATTTCCTGGAATTGTAGGTCCTGACAAAATAAATTACCTAGACAGAGAATGGAGAGTACTAAGAAACACCGATCCTGCTGATTCAGAAATCAATGATGTTGAAGGCTTCTGGGAGACAGTTAGAGAAATAAAGAGTGGTGATGAAACCCCCATGTTTCCAAATTTGTCAAGTTTTGTTTCTGGGCTATTGCGTCTTCCTCATTCTAGTGCCACAGCAGAAAGGATATTTTCATCTGTAAACAATTTAAAAACAAAACAAAGAAACAAACTCTCAACCAGAGAACTCTAGTTGGACTTCTGCATTCAAAGCGGTATTTGAAAGGCCTGGAATGTTTCAATTTTGCTGTAAATGATAAACTAGTCAACATGATGACTTCAGATATCTACAAATACCATGAAAATGATGATTCGAATGATGATATTATTTAGTATGCAAATGTGTTATTCTATTCTTTCTTTCTGGCTTAGTACAGTATGTTCAGAATATTAGTTGGATTATTTAAGTTCCCCAAGAGGCTAAGAGCATTAATATTTTCTTTTATTTCTGTATCATGTTTCTAAGCAATTTAAGGAAATATATCATCCCCATCAGCCTAAAGTAGAAAATTTTATTAAATGTATTTTTTATTAAATGCTCATGAGGCTGTATCCTATTACTGCCTTTTTTTTTTGTTTGCAGTCCTTGTGATGATTATAATAAAAAAGTGAATTATGCTACTTCATGTGTAATGTAATATATTGTGTAAAACAAAGTATGAATTATTTGTACATTAAAATCAACATGGCAATTTTTATTTACATGTGGAGTGGCTATGTAGCATATATTTCAGCATTTTTATAACAAGTATGGAAATATATGAAATGGGGATTTTTGGGGATTTTCCCCCCGAATATTTAGAGATTTTGAGACCAGGGCCAGAAGCCACAAAACACTTAAAGACCTTTTTTTGGTCGTTAGTCCAACGACGGAACCCACAGCGCGGAAAATTCGTCGATTTCGTCGTTAACGTGCACACTGGCCAACGACTGCTCAAGACCAGTATTAGCAGAGGTCGGAAGTCTCCAGGCATGCTCATTATTGCTTGGTAGCTATGAAATATCTTTTTTATAGGTGAATGTAGACATATGATTGCATTTGGATGGATATTATTCATATATATGAGTAAAGAGAAAGAAATCAAGCAAGGGGGCTCATCTACGGGCTGGCAGCGCGGCCTTCGCAGCAGCAGCAGGGACAGGATGAAGCCCGTGAGGTGGATTCAACACCAACTTCACCAAGGGAGGAGATCTTTGGTAATATTTAGTAGGGGAGCGAGAACCCCTTGAGGAATCCTATGATCCCTGGTGATATCCTATGGTGCTATCACAGACGTGGGAGCTGACTGTCTTCTTCAGGAAGGCACAGGTGAGGCGGATAACTGCGGGTTTTTACTCAAAACTGTTGAGTGTGGCGGCTGGAGCCCCCAGCTCCTCCGCCACTGTAGGTTTGGGCAGGCTTAAACGTCTTATTACTCGTTATTATACAACTTAGTGATTATGGTGAGATGTTATATATACTTGTCATTATCTAATCAATGTAGCACCGTGTGTCACCTTAAATAAGGGTGATTTAAAGATGTCATGATGAGGTGACTGATGACGGGGCAGAGTGACGGAGAGGCCTTGCCGCGGGGCCTCTCCATAACACAAATATTCACTATTTTAACCCATACACACAACTTCTACCACCAAAACACTAGCAACACAGGCTCCTTACTTATACATCTTATTATCTGATACATTAAAACTCCTTAAAACGCAAGCATTCCGAATAAAACGAGAATTAGTTTGAGATGACGGGGCAAGAAGGCGGGGAGAGGCAGTCTGGCATGCCATTCTTGCCCGGAAATATGTCTCGCTGACTTGTGATTGGTCGAGAAGTTTTAAAAACTGTTTGTCATTGGCTGGTGACTGATGACGCGCTTGATGACGTCATTACTCGCCTTAGCCAGTCAGCGCCTTCCGACGCGTTAACGACCGAAAAGGGAGGCTTTGTAGCTTTCGTCGTTAGGAAAAGAAGTTCAGAGAGATGGTCGTTGCTGGCGCAACTACCTTTGTTGCTGGGTTCCTGCCCAGACTGTCTGGCAACACTGGTGCTGAGGTCCCTCAGTGCTCCACTTGACTTCACTGATGGAAGATATCGCTCGCCGCGCTCCATGATGTGTATTAATATACGGTATTATCAAAATACCAGATGAATGAGATGATATTTAGGAAGACTGAACCCACCATCTTCACCAGACATTACTGCATGTCATAAATATAAATAAATTGCAGTAAACTATACCAAGAATAAGATAATAAAACCAAAGCGAAATAGCGCATAAACATTTTTTCCTCTCACACCTTTTTTTATTCAACTTCTTGTTATTCCTGTAATTTTGCTTGCATTGAATTTGTATTTACTGTATCGGAATCAGCACACTTTTCCGATTCTAACGGTATATGATACGTCTCAATGCAAAAATATTTAGGTGGTCAAAAATTGCAATGAACATAAATCAAACTTGTGACGGAGCGTTGCCTCATCGCCATGGCGGTGAGGTACAGTCTGGACACTCGGGTGGGCATTCAACACATCTGTAAATTCAACACCTGCCTCGTGAATTTGCATGAGGCACAGTGTGGACGGGGCTTAACGCTGGCGTTTAGGGCGGCCACCAGCATCTGTGGCAAGAAAAGGTTGTTGTGTAAGCCCTTGTAGGGCTTAAGAGGTCAATGGTGTGCAGCGTGGTGCTGTGGGTGAGGCTGGCGGGCGACAGATCTTGCAGGGCGTTGCGCAACAGGTTGAGCAGGTAGAGATGAGGGCGCGCACCGCAGGAAGTCGAGTGAGGCGACGTTCAGCTAATTGCAGCTGAGGCGCGGCATGCCGCACAGGGCATGGCGCTCGATGTGCGCCATCCCGTTGTGTGTGAGGAACACCTTGATTAAGTTGTGCCGCGCATGGCGGTGGAAGAGGGTGTGGCCGAGGCGTGCGTGACTCAGCCTGAAGGAGGCCAAGTGCACCAGACCCTCGAGGCCGTCCTCCGAGCCCACGAAGGGGCTGCCCTCGTCCTGTTCATCCACGATGAGGGAGGTGAGACTCACTCGGCTGGCCAACGCGCGCGACGCCAGGGACATGATGCGGCAGCGGTACAGCTCCAGGTGGAGGAGCCCCGGGTTGAGGGCGGCCCAGGGGGAGTCGAAGGGCTGCTCTCGCCGAGCAGCGCCTGGCTGCACCGCACCTCCCGCAGCACCTCGCCCACAGCGCGGGGATCGAAGAATCTCTGGGACAACACGTCTTCGGCAGCCAGTGCCCATGGTGGTCCAGGAGCGGTCCAGGCAGCTCTGCAGGCGGCGGGCGCAAGTGGGCGAGCCCAGCGGGCCCGCAGCCACCAACACAGCCGCCCCGAGGCCTGACTCTCGCATGCCGCAGCAGCAGCCGCACTCAGTCGCCCTCACCGCCGCCACGCCTCACAACCATCACACTCACAACTTCGTGACCTGACCCCGTGACCTGACGCGGCTGTGTGGCCGGAACGAGTCCTGGCGACCTACTGGTGAGTGACAATCCTCGCTCTCCTCCTCGGCACTCCGGCACCATGCAGGAGCGGGGCGAGGGTCGGGAGGGAGGGTGGCAAGGAGAGGCACTGGGCACCCAACAAAACGTTGACACCAGACTTTTTTTTGTCAATGACCGCGTGGCCTTCCCCTCATCAGGGTGAGCGTGGAGCCTCACGCGGGCAGCGGAGGCTGTCTGAGTTATGGGCGGGGTCGAGTTTAGACAGGGAAGGGAAGGAGACACAGACCTGCAGCAAGGGAGGCTGTGGAGGAAAGTGCGGTCAGGAAACCAGTGGAAAGTGAGGACAATACTTTATGACTTAACTGAATGAATGTTTATTAGGTTGAGTGACTGAGCGAGGAGAGGGGAGGGAAGGAGGGAATGGGAGGTGGAGAGGGGAGGGAAGGAGACATGTTCCTATAGGGGATTTATAAGTGTTTGTGGGCCTTTCGGACCCATGTATTGATGTTTGTAGTTGTAGTATATATTAGACAACAATGTGAGTGCAAACTCCAATCGTGTTGTTGCTGTCGTTGGTCACTAGTCAAAATGCCTCGGGGTAGACCACGTTCCGTGTGATTCCACGGGACGCCAACACTTCGACGGCATCAGCACAGCCAACCCTCGACAGGCTGACGTAGAGTTGGCCGTGCGTGAACACGGGTGTAAGCAAGTAGTCTCCCACGTAGCTCTTGGTCTGGCCCTGGCACAGACACATGGCTACTGCTATAGTATATTAGAATATCGACCCCATGCACACACAGACACACACACACACACGCATACACACATGCACACACAAACACACGCATGCATGCGCACACACACACAAACGCACACACAAACGCACACACATGCATGCACGCACACACACACATGCATGCATGCACACACACACACTCACACATGCAGAGAAACGGACACATACACTCGCTCACACACACGCACGCACGCACACACACATGCACACACACACACACACATCACACACGCACACAAACGGTATGTACATGAGTCGACGGAGTTAGTGAAATGCGGCAAGACGTTACCGCAAAGTTTCCTACTGTAATCTAATACTCTTAAAAGTGTTTTTAGACTAAAAACTCTCTTCAAAATCATTCAATCGACATGGAACCAAGCTGCTTACCATCTACGATTTATGTGCGATTTTATGAGCCTACTCGCATAAAAATTGAATCTACTGTTTCGGCTACCCAAAACAGGCAGACAGACAGACAGACAGACAGACAGACACACGGCTACTCCTTTTGTATATTATATATATATATATATTAGATATGGTCAGCGGCCGGATCAAACATCGAACAAGTCAGGAAACAATGAGAGAGAGAGAGAGAGAGAGAGAGAGAGAGAGAGAGAGAGAGAGAGAGAGAGAGAGAGAGAGAGAGAGAGAGAGAGAGAGAGATTGCAAACATCTTCCAATCATTTACTAATGTCCATTTCAGCGTAAAATTATTAGACAGCAAAGAAATGTTCTCTCATTTTGATGGTTCTTGTACAAGTAATGAGTGTATAATTACGGTGACCATTTATCCGCCTAAACAAGTCTCTAATTATACTCCTTAATTATTTTCTCTCCTACCGGTATGGAGAGAGAGAGAGAGAGAGAGAGAGAGAGAGAGAGAGAGAGAGAGAGAAGAGAGAGGAGAGAGAGAGAGAGAGAGAGAGAGAGAGAGCGTAGGCAATGAAGTAAAATAAAACCATAACCAGTTTTCATTAATTAAACAAACGTTTGCTTGAGATAATCAGATATTTGGCTAAGAAGATGGGCGAGGCCACTTACATCGACGGGCGGAGCTCATGTGTCAGGTCGGTCCAAATATTGTTATGCAGTTCATCATCATCTTCGTCACGCAAGGGTTGGACGTGCGATGGCTCTTTTTTTACTATACCTGATTTTACGAAACTAATTTATCATGTGTGTGTGTGTGTGTGTGTGTGTATGTGTGTGTGTGTGTGTGTGTGTGTGTGTGTGTGTGTGTGTGTGTGTGTGTGTGTGTGTGTGTGTGTGCAATCAGTTACTCCAATATATACCTGTTCGAGAGAAATGTTCGTTCCTGACGACCATTGTTATCACATCGTAGTCGACGATCACTTTTCTCTGCGATATAATGTCGTCCAGGATAGAGCTGTAGGCGTACAGCGGCAGCTTAGTGAGGCGCCCTTCCTCCTCACTTGCCTTCACCTCGCAGAATATCCCTAAGGTGGCGTCCTGAAATATAAAAAAAATTCGTTCACGTAAAATGAATGAAAAACATTGAAGCGCTAAACAATCGCCAAAGTGTTCAGGATACATTGTTGCATATTTTGAGCATAAAAAAAATCAGTAAGACAACACCAATATTAAGATAATTGAAGGAAAGTAAAACAGTGTATAAACATTTTATCTTGCTTTTTTTGCTTCAACTCGCTGTAACTCCATCAGTTTTGCTCGCATTAAATTTTGAATCGCTGTTTCAAAATCCTCACAATTTTCCGATTCTTAAGGTATGTAGCACGTACTAATAAGGAAAAAATTATGTGGTCAAAGTGGTTAATAAAGTAAAACTACTGAAACTGGCGCCGTGACTGGTGAGAGCCTCTGATAGCTCTCCTCAGAACTCATCTCTCCTGTGGAAGCAATGCTCACCAGTCACGGCGCCAGTTTCAGTAGTTTTACTTTATTAGCCACTTTGACCACATATTTTTTTCCTTATTGGTACGTGCTACATACCTTAAGAATCGGAAAATTGTGAGGATTTTGAAACAGTGATTCAAAATTTAAAGCGAGCAAAACTGATGGAGTTACAGCGAGTTGAAGCAAAAAAAGCAAGACAAAATGTTTATACACTGTTTTACTTTCCTTCAATTATCTTAATAGTGGTGTAGTCTTACTGATTTTTTTTTATGCTCAAGATATGCAACAATTTATCCTGAACACGATAGTAGGCTCAGTTTAACCTAAATATCATCTGGTAGCTTGGTAATATCGGGTAGGGTACAACATTTCAATGCATTGAAACCTGAAAATCCACCTACTCTTGTGATACTCAGTCATGGCTTAATTTTTTACCCTATTGAGTTACGAATAGCGTGTTATTGTTAACCAATCACTGCCTGATTCACTGATGCAAACAAAATAGGCCTATCTTGTGTAAGAGGTGA
>JACEEZ010001628.1:96490-111490 GCA_016584305.1 Chionoecetes opilio | reverse complement strand
CACACAAATTTTAACATGTCCGAAAAAAATGGATTTCCTTAGGATTTCTTAGATTTGGGTTTCCTTTGAATTTCTTCTCAGGCCTAAATTTCCTAAAAATAAGAAAATTCCTTGAAAGGCGGAAAACACTGGTTCACTGTAACATCGGGGTGCCAGATAGTTGTCGGGTTTATGGCCAAATTAACTGATAAAAAAAGTATTTACATTTTTATATTTTATGCGTATTTAAATACAAGGTATTTAACTACTCATAAAAGTATTTAAATACTGTATTGGAATACATGACAACCAATGTATTTATAAATACATTTATAAATACAACAAATGTATTTAAATACGATTTGTAAATACAACTGTATTTAAATATTGCCCAGCTCTGCATATTACTGATAAACCAGTCTATATGATAGTGTCAATAGACCACTATATCTGCTTTGTCGGCGGGCCGCTATGCAGCCTGGGCAATTCAAAACATTGTCGCGTGAACAGTCCAGGAGATATAGTGGTCTAGCTATAGGCTCAAATATAAAACTAAAAAAACAAAACAAACTAGAAAGTCAGTGGTCTACATGTGTGTGGGGGGAAGGTTCTGGTGTCAGAGTACCATAACCGCCTGCATGACGGGCGCCCTGCTTGTGCCAAACATGCCCAACGCGCCCCCCCGGTCGTCGACCACCGCACCTGAGGGTCTGGTAAGGCTGGGCATGGGTCTCACGGCCCAGCAGGGACATAAGGGTGCTTCATAGTCTCCCGCTAGTCAGCACCAGACGTCATCAGCATCCACACGCCCAGCACCACTCGTTCCCACCACCAAACACTGCCGCCCACACCAACACGGGGTGCCGACACCAACACGGTGCGAAACAGCTTAGCCAAACCACTGCATGCACTGCTTGCTTTAATTAAGCCTCCATAATCACGAAAAATTATCCTCATAACATGCAGAAACTTGTCTTTCTATAACTGCAAGGCACTACAGTGCGTTAACAATTATTTTGAGTTGCAGGCGAGGGATTGACAGGTCTGTCGGTAACGCATATCATGGTTACATGGGGAAGAACCAAGAAGTAACTGAGTACGTAACAAAATATAACGTAAATGTAAAAAAAGATCCGAAATACTCCACACGGCGAAGCATAATGCTTGACCAAAATCCTGAGTTCCTCTTTGTGAAAAACTTTCTATGTTGAATTTCCTCTCGAGTGACATGGCAGAGAGAAAGAAGGTGGCGATGGGAAGCAGCAGAAGGGAAGCGAGCAGCGTTGCCCACACCCATTGGGGCAAGAGGCAGCAAGGAAACCCCACGGATCCACCTCAGGACTCCCCGGACCTGCGAACACCTTGACGGTCCACGGAGGGATCGGCCACGTGAAGTCAATGAACCTCGTAGGGGCGGCGTCGATGGATAAAGTCACAGACCGAAGTTGACATCCTGTAGGGATGGTAACAGTGATCTAGTAAATGAATAACTGCAACCTTACCTGCCCCTCTGCTGAAACCCTTACTTGCCATCTCAAAGTTTAATACTCTTTGATATATCGAAATTGGACGTTGTTATGTACTGCGTCGGTTTGCGTCAGGTTCATGTGTTCGCTGTATAGTCCACGTAGTTGTGGTGTTGTGGTGTGTGTGACGTGCATGTGTGTGTGTGTCTTTGTGTGTGTTTGTGTAACAGTACCTCTCTGACACTTGGCCCACCATGCCCACTATAGGAGCCATTCGGGCAAAACCTTAGCGCCACACGCCCCGTCCAGCGGTCGTTGATATGTGAACTTAACATCCACCGTGGGAAAAGAAATAACGATATTGTTATTATTAGGACTACAGCTGCACTCACCACAATCCTTCTATGTGGTGGGGGATAAGTAGCAGTAAATAAAGCACAATGACATATCACTTATTCACGACTGAAAAATATATCTCTTGTTTATAATAACAGTCTCGAAGCTTACGAAAGGTTTCGTCCTTGCGCCAAGTTAACTCGAGGACGGGGGACCAATGTAACCCTTGAAGAGAAAGACGCTCGCCGACGTTCACTGCGGGTCCGGCACCATCACACCTGTTCCCGGGGTCTGCTCCATCGTTACCAGCAAATTAGGGCCCCCATAGAGTCTGTCAAAAGGACGCCAAACAAGAAAGTAGGACACAAGAAAAACTGTGTTCCAGTAATTTGGCAGTCATTAGCATGAAAGATTCTTGCTCGTTTGAAAAATATTTCGGTGCCCTCACGCCACGTCATTGTCCTGTCCATTAAGGATTAGAAACAAATAGACAGGCGGACTCGTTATACGTAATGGATCCTCCAAATTCAAAATCAAATTCAAGAGATAAGTTTAGGCCATCAGAAAAAGAAAATGAGTTATATATATACATTTGAGGTCTTTTTACTCAGCTGGGTCCCGCCACGTTAATGATACCATTTTACCAGATCCCCTTTAGGTATATAATAAATTAAATAGTTTTTTTTTTTTTTTTGGCCATTAGCCTTAGCATTGGTGACATCGTTGTAAAAAAGTACAGAAACATTAGTATTATGTATTAACTACGAATACAGGTAGAATCAATTACGCACAATAGTCGAAAAATATCATACATAAAATATCATACCATATAAATTTAGAGCAATGGACACTCATACTCAACATTCACGCAGAAACCACTAACTCTACCCCTCATTACTTCACATAATACAGGAATTTTTATAATATTATATATATCTATATATATATATATATAATATATATAATATCAATATATATATATATAGAGAGAAGAGAAGAGAGAGAGAGAGAGAGACGAGAGTAGATATGATGAGAGAGAGAGAGAGGAGAGAGGAGAGAGAGAGAGAGAGAGATAGGTATAGATAGTGTTATATATATATATATAATATATATATATATATATTATATATATATCTCTATATATATATATATTTTATATATATTATATTATATATATATAATATATATATATATAATATATATATATATATATATATATATATATATATATATATATTAATCTATATAGTATATATATATAGTATCCTATATATTTATATATATAGTATAGATATAATATATATATATATAGATATATATATATATATATATATATATATATATATATATATATAGCTATATTATATATATAATATATAGTATATCAATCATTGGGAGCATACGCCGGGTGGGCGCGTCACCTCGCCAACCTGCGACGCCACTCCCAGGGGCACCAGGCGAGTCTCCATGCAGGTTGCCTTTCCCCATACCAAGCAGCTCTCGACAAGAAACAATAACTTGCCCCACCACGAGGCCTTGTGGGCATCCTCCACGACCTCCGCCACACGGCCTCCTCCAAGCAGGATTTGTCTCTACAGGATACAACCCGATGGGAAGGACGATTTCAGGGTAGCGTGCCACATGCCCATATAGCCGAAGTTGGCGTTTTGACGACTATGCAGGAATAGGCTTGATTCAGTTTCACGGTGCCAATCGCTGATTGACATGTAATCATCCCAGCGATTACCCCATGATTTCTGCGAGACACTTATTGCACCAAAGGCCATGATTCGTTCTCTTAAAGTCAATATTTAGTTACATGTCTCACAACCATAGAGTAGACAGGGATCACAAGCGACTGAAGATCCGGATCTTTGTCCCCCCTCCTGCACAGGTACAGCAAACGCAAAATACTCACGCTCCGGGCGAGTCCATAGCACCGTGGGCTATGCCAATCCGCCGTAACTTTTGACGTGGACCCGCCGGCATTATGGACTGCGCTACCCAGGTATGTAAAACTTCAAAAAAAAAAAAAGATCTCAATATCTTCGCCGCACGCTATGAACAGACCGTACTGCTTATCTATAAGTCTCAAATACCTGAGACCAATTGGTCTTGAGCCAGGAGACTCAAGTCCAAAGGCTTTCCTCCTCGTGCAGCGCCTCGAGAGCCATCACCAGGGGACCGCCAGCGACTCTGCAAAGATTACGCATCATCGGCAAAAACAAGATCAGTGATCTTGGTGTTGAGACGATGGATGCTCCAGAATCACCTTGATCGACACCTTGTACAATACCCAGTCCATACAACGCGTTGAAAAGTGATGGGGCAAGGACGCACCCTTGCTCACTCTGTGTAACAGGAAATAGTGGATACACCTGCTCCACAACTTCACAAGCAATCTCAGTCCCAGAATACAGACCGGTTATCAAACAAATGAGTCCGTTGCAGGAAATCCCGCGAAGTTTAGTCGCAGTTCCACTTATATAGATATATTTATATATATAGATATATATATATATATAAATATATAGTATAACTATATATCTATATAGATATAACACCTATATGTATAATATATATATATTTATAATATAATAATATATATATATATATATATCAGATATATATAGATATTCTATATATATTTTAATATTAATATATACATATATTGTGAGGGCTGGAACGTGGAGAATGAGGAATCTTTGAAGGAGAGAAGGATAACTAAGGGAAGGAAGGAAAGAGAATGAAAGAGAGAGAGGCTACTGCTAACGTTAGTAGATAGAGAGAGAGGCGACGATGTTGTGATGACACAAGCTAACCTTATCTACCAGATAGAGAGGGGAAGATAACGCTGGACACCAATGGCTCACCACACCAACACACAGAGAGCGTCCCCGAGAGGGAGAGAGAGAAGGTTGAGAAGGAGAGGAGGAGTGAGAAAGTGAGAGAAGGTGAGGGAGACGTGAGAGAAAGTGGAGGTGAGAGAGAGGCCGAGAAGAAGGGAAGAATATTGCTGAACCAACACTCCCACTCCTCGCACTCAACTCACACCCACATGACTGGACGTCGCACGATACCCTTTGACGCTGAAAACACACCAACCCACGCCTCGCCTGCCTCCTTCTTTTGAAGAGAGGAAAGAGGAGAGATTCCTCTGGCTATGTGTGGGGCAGATCCGTGCTTTTCTGCGTCGCGGTGATCTCTCTATGAGGACTAGGGATTTGTCCAAGTGGCAGCGAGCGAAGATACGTGGTATTCCGTTCCAGTACACGCGCTCAAGAATGTGGCTGAGTACCACTCTGCACGCGCCCACCTACACACGCCTCGCCCGATGCCCCAACGTTCCGCTGTTCCGCTTGTCCCCACGGGGCAGGTGCCGCTCCATTACTACGCTGCTACTAACGAAACTACAGATCACCTTCCCGGTGGACTTGCCCTTGTGGCCTTCCCTGAGCCTTTGAGATGACGGGGCCGCGGCGGGGCAAACAGGGAGCGCTCTGCGTTGCCCCTGGGGGCGGGTGAGTGCAACTTTACGCTGCCGCGACGTCCCGGCAACACAGCCCGCCCCTGTGGCTTTTCTCCTGGGCCCCAGGGACCACGAGGCTACGGCGGGGCAACCAAGGAGGGCCCCGCATAGCCCCAGGGGCGGGAAGTGCAACTCTACGGTGCCCCGACGTCCCTGCAACACACCCGCCTCTGTGACTTTTCTCCTGGGGCCACAGAGATTCCCAGGGCTGCCGTGGGGCGACGAAGGAGCGCTCAGCTTTGCCCCAGGGGGTAGGTAAGTGCAATAATTATACGATGCCACGACGTCCTACAACACTACCTGCCCCTGTGGCCTCTCTTCAGGGCCCTCGGGGGACCACTGGGCATTAGGACGAGACACTAGCGGCGGGCTCGGGGCGAAGGTGAAACTCTACGCTGCTACGACGCCCTACTAGACACCTCCTCCAGGAGGCTTCCCCTGGGTTCCCCCTGGAACCTCGGGGCATGGCGAGACACACGCGGCAGGGTTTGAGGACCCCTTGAGTGCCACGTATAGGCCCACCAGGAGGTTACGCAGCAGATGGTGATGTATTCATTTGATTGACAGTGCATGACAGGGGCGGGCGATTAACGGATGTCCCCGGGGTAACTATGCAAGCTAGGGACCTCGGGGGGAACAGGGAGGATCGCCCCCCCGGCAATGCCGGGGCGTTTACCAGCCTGGGGAGGTAAGCTCCCCCTATCTCCGGCGCCACGGGCACTGCCCCGTTTACCTTCAGTAAGGAGATAAGCCCACCCAGCAAACACAAAGACGGATGGCCTCCGGAGGCCCTCCGTATGTCATACCGGCGGCCCGACGGAAGTGTACGACGTAGGGCCGCTGGGGATTTGCTCAGAGGCTCACCGGCGGGCCGCTCCCAGCGCCCCGCCGTAGGGCATATGACCATTTGGCCGCTGTTATATTAACTGATTGAAGAATATTTATGGTTATACTTTCTAAGTATATTGCAGATATAGTAATGTTTTAAGGGGTGTTTGCACTACCCATTAGCCGTTTAATACACTAATGGGCTGTTCAACACTTATAAAAACATTACGATATTTGCAATTTTACTTAAAAAAGTATAACCATAAATATTCCTGTCGTTATCCCTAATACGATGAAAAGGAGATCAAAATTTCTACGGACATTGTTTATTTCATAGGTACAAAAAACATTTTCATTATTGGGTTTACATGCTGGTGTACGTGGAACACTGAACAGCCATGTAGAAGGATTGTTGCGGCGAACCGCATAACAACGTCCACCCCTTGGCGTTTTCTCACTAACTGATTTTTTCACTCACTGACAACGCTGCCGAGGAATTCCTAAAAAAAACGTGTCGTACTGCAATTATTTATATTATTCATTTTTTCGATATAATGGGAAAGGGGCGAAAACATGTTATAACTAAGTTGTCATTATGTTATCGACTGGTTAAGGGTGACAATTTTGTCCTTTTGTGGGTTTTTAAACCTTTATAATGGTTATCGTACGTCGGCAGTTTAGTGCATTGGTAGCTGGGAAAAGAGTTCAAATAATATTCTATTCTAAATCATGATATTATCCATGTTAAATTTTCCATCATCTACATATTCCTTATTAGGTGTACCGTTGAGTATTGTTGTTGTTGTTGATATGTGTTGATAATATGTTGGAAGTTATTGAAATAAGGGAAAATATGACCTTGTGTTATCCCGTAATAATCTTGCCCCGATTTAAACAAAATGTTATTTTTTTATGATACTAGCTACACACATAGACTAACTGATAACCTTTTTCAGTAAACCCTTCCTATGTACTATCTCATCTTTTTCTATGTACCTCTGGGTGTTCCTGATTAAGCTGGGAAAAATTTGAAATAAACTGATATATGATAATTTCTATAAACTATCATAAAAACTTTTATAACAATTTTTAATAGCTTGAACAGGCCTAATAATAGTGATGGTACCGATCTTGAGATACGATATTATATTACTGAGTTAATATTAAAATAATATGAAATGAATATTTTTCCCCTAATAAATAGGTACCAGCGGGCCTCCGGAGGATTGACGTCAAGTTGCCGCTGCTTTCACTACTGATGTTTAAAACTACATCAAGATAATCATATAACTGTTGTTTCAAAATGTTTACACATAGAAATATTAAATTCTTCAAATTTCTGTACATTAATTTTCAACATAGTAAATTTTCCCCGTCTGAAAATACACCAGCGGCCCTTCGGAGGGCTGACGGAGGTAAATTTGCCGCCGGCGGCCGCCGTTCGCCGCTCTACAGCCTACGTAGGCCCGCCGGTGATGGTTAGCTGGGCAACCTGGCACCCTTCAGGTAGGGGTGCCGGGGTTAGTTGTCATTGCCACGTCAGCGGCCCCGATTGGATAGAACCGTAGCGGGTTGGGGGGCCGCTAAACAGGAAACATCAACCCCCCGTTGAGCCCCCACGCAATTTCCCCCCTTCGGGCATCGTGGGGCTTAACATATTGGCGCAGTGAGTAGGATCCTGATCTAGTCGCTGGCGTGGCTTAGCTGTAGATAGAGAGAGACAGCGAGTGACACACGCGTTAGTGAGTGCGTGGGGTGTCGTGAGGGAAGTGAAAAGTATTAGGCCCGCCACCATATAGAGTCTGAATGTGTGGAGTGACTGACGAACACCGGGACCATATGGTAAGCACGGCGAGCTGACTGCAGCGGCTCAGCGGGCTGCCGTGTGCTCCGGTGAATAGGTAGGTAACGCTTAGGGCAACAGGGGAAGTTCCTTGTGAAGTGCCTGAGCGTGAAAGGACTAACCATTTAGGGGAAGGATAACGGGTCGGTCGTATGAGGAAGGGAAGGATTAACTCGGCTTCCTGGCGTGCCTGGTGGCCGGGGAGGATTAGTACCTGGCCCACGATCTCGATCGTATGAGGAGGGAAAAATTAACTCTGCCTCCAGGTGGCGAGTGCCGTATCAGCACCGTGCCGGGTGGCCGGGGTTAATTAGTACCTGGCCCACGATCGACTCCCGTTCCCATCCTTATCTTTTACCCGGGGGGATGCTCCCTGACTCCTAGCTCGAGTCAAGCCCTGTAGACCCGCGCGGGGTTTAAACGTACCCGGCGGAGTGGATACGCAGCACACCGATCTTGTCAAGTCCGCGCCTGGAACAGCGAGGTATGGTAGGGTCGTGACAAGAGACCTGAGGTATGGTTAAGGTCCTCCCCGCGCTTGGTGGTGATAGGTAGGTAGGGTGAGGCCGTTAGGTTGATGAATGGCGATTCCCACCACATACTCCCTCTTCGGGGGCCGAGGAGTGGCGCCCACCTAGTAATCCCTCCACGGTTCTCTGGGCAAGAAGAGGACAGGAATGCAGGATAACCTACACCTACAGTCCCGGGGGGATTCGCCCTGACTCCTGGCCAAAGTTCAGGCCTTGTAGACCCAACGGGGTTAAAACGGCGTCGCTCACCAGCACAGGACATCAGTACATTGTCGGGGACCCTCCCGTCGCACTGTGCCCTGTCATGTCATGTCATATCATGTCATACCATATTGTGTTTCTGGATGCACTTGTGTAAATTGTGTTTCTATTTCAGATTTAGTGATGGTGAAGACTGCGGTAATATATTAATTCTCTTTCCACAGGTGTCCACGAATGATATATATATATATATATATAGTTGATTTTCTTGTTAGATTCATCATGAAGTTTCAGGGTGACAGAGACACTCGGTATACTTGGGGTTGTTTATGCAACGTTTCGCCAAGGCACTTGGCATCATCAGGCTAAAAGTAGTTAAAATTTAATATATTGTAATGCTAAAAAGCGAACATCTAAAAAATTAATTCTAAGAAACAATAAAATATTCCTATATTTTCTAAAATTACTAACTAATAAATAAAATATAATTTGTACTTAACGGACCTTGGTGTGTGTGCTGTCTGAGTTGGTAGAGGACTGAATGAACACTGGTTTTGTGGGTGACATTTCAGCTTGTGTGGGGCGATCGAACCGAGAGTCGGGCAATCGAAACAGTGGTAATCATTTGAGTATATGTAGTTGTTGTGAAATGACTTGGTTATTAAGATCAGGGGACAAGTGCTTGATGTGTATAGCTTCTAATAATTTAGTGTCACTAGGGTAGTGTGCCTTGGATAGGATACTGAAGTCATTCATAGAAAAAGGGTGATCTAAATCATGTGAGTGTGAGCGGATTACAGATTGCGAAGGTGAAGAAATGGGTCGACCAGTACGTGCAGAAACACCTTTATGCTCAGAAAGCCTAAGGGTTAGATTCCTTGTCGTCTCGCCGACGTATCTAGCGTTACAGCTAGAACATTTGAATTCATAAATTATGTTAGAAATAAGGGCTTTAGGTATAGAGTCTTTATATTTGAAATGAAACTTGGCGAAACGTTGCATAAACAACCCCAAGTATACCGAGTGTCTCTGTCACCCTGAAACTTCATGAATATATATATATATATATATATATATATATATATATATATATATATATATATATATATATATATATATATATATATATATATATATATATATATATGTAGGGTTAGGATCGAGTTAGTAGATGACTTTTCCCTCCACAGGTTCCCACCACACCATGGATCATAAAGGACCGCCTCAATTTAGTATCTCCCGGCAACCGATCCATGATTGCATCACAACCTTCGAGCTTCACCGAAGCTCTTCTGGCCAACCTCCTTGACGACACACCATGGGATGCGCATGTTGGTGGCGATCTCTCCTGCGCCTTAAACAAACGAACCTGCACCCCTCCACGCTTCACCTGTAATGTATGGGCTCTTTCACCGTTGTCCGCATTCTAAATGCTTCCCAGGTGGTGCCTCGTCCACACGTCCTCCACAGCCCTCAGCCTCCTCTGACACTACGCCTTAATTGCAGGCATTGACGCCGACAGGCCCAAGCACGTCCGAGGACGGCCGTCTTCGTCGGATGGGGGTAATGTGAGGGCTGGGAACGTGGAGAAATGAGGAATAGGAGGGAAGAGAAGGATAAATAAGGGAATAGGGGAAGAGGAGAATAAGAAGAGAATACTGCTAACGGTAGTAGATAGAGAGAGAGACGACGATTTTGTGATGACACAAGCTAACCTTATCTACCAGAGAGGGGAGATAACGCTGACACCAGGCTCACCACACCACCAGATGAGCGTCCACGAGAGGGAGAGAGAAGGTGAGAAGGAGAGAGAGTGAGCAAGTGAGAGAAGGTGAGGGAGAGTGAGAGAAAGTGAGGGAGAGAGAAGGCGAGGAGAAGGAAGAATATTGCTGAACCAACACTCCTCACTCCTCGCACTCACCTCACACCCCACATGACTGACTGTCGCACTGATACCCTTTGACCTGAAACCACCAACCCACGCCTCGCCTGCCTCCTTGAAGAGAGGAAAGAGGAGAGATTCCTTCTGGCTATGTGTGTGGGCAGACGTGCTTTTCTGCGTCGCGGTGATCTCTTATATGAGACTAGTGTATTTGTCCAAGTGCAGCGAGCGAGATACGTGGTATTCCTTCCAGGTACACGCGCTCAAGGATGTGGCTGAGTCCCACTCTGCGCGCCCACCTACACACGCCACACCCTCGACGCCCCAACGTCCGCTGTTCCGCTTTGTCCCACGGGACAGGTGCCGCTCCACTCTACGCTGCTACTACGCCCTACTAGAGCACCTTCCCCGGTGGCCTTGCCCTGGGCCCCTGAGATGACTGGGCCGCGGCGGGGCAAACAGGGAGCGCTTTGCGTTGCCCCTGGGGGCGGGTGAGTGCAACTTTACGATGCCACGACGTCCTACAACACTACCTGCCCTTGTGGCCTCTCTTCAGGGCCCTCGGGGGACCACTGGGCATTGGGGCGAGACACTAGCGATGGGCTTGGGCGGAGGTGAAACTCTACGCTGCTACGACGCCCTATTAGACACCTCCTCCAGGAGGCTTCCCCTGGGTTCCCCCTGGGACCCCGGGGCATGGCGAGACACACGCGGCAGGGTTTGAGGACCCCATGAGTGCCACGTACAGGCCCACCAGGAAGCTACGCAGCAGATGGTGATGTATTCATTTGATTGACAGTGCATGACAGGGGCGGGCGATTAATGGATGCCCCGGGGGTAACTATGCAAGCTAGGGACCTCGGGGGGGACAGGGAGGGTCGCCCCCCCGGCAATGCCGGGGCGTTTACCAGCCTGGAGAGGTAAGCTCCCCGTATCTCCGGCGCCACGGGCACTGCCCCGTTTACCTTCAGTAAGAAGGAGATAAGCCCAACCTGGCACCCTTCAGGTAGGGGTGCCGGGGTTAGTTGTCATTGCCACGTCAGCGGCCCCGATTGGATAGAACCGTAGCGGGTTGGGGGGCCGCTAAACAGGAGCATCAACGCCCACACGCAATTTCCCCCCTTCGGGCGTCGTGGGGCTTAACATATATATATATATATATAATATATATATATATATATATATATATATATATATATATATATATATATATATATATATATATATATATATATATAATGATTACAATGCAATAACTCCAGTTAGTTACCTCGCTCTATACAATGAACAGATCATGCCACCTACTTGCTAATCTTATCCCAGAAGATCGGCTGATGCAAGGCCAGGCCACCTCCCACCTTCCAGGAGGCAACCCTCAGTGGGGCGACGTCGGGGCCTTGGTATGGGAGCACCACCCACGCAGCGGCCCTGAGAGAGAAGAGGTCATGTTGGGTGTCTTCATGGACAGACAGACAGACAAACGAGGTCAACACTGACACTTTATTGATAATAAGTTAGTTGATAAAACAAGTAGTGACCATGAGATGTAATTTCTCAGTCCACCAGAAGCCGTTTGGTATTCATAAGATAATGGAAAGTAAACATGTAATATGCCACACTACATGAAGCTGTGGGCCGCCTCGGCGCTCACCGCTGTGGCTTTTGTGACCTTTGATCCTGTTAGGGACCTAAGTCCTAAGTCCCGAGACACATTCACTCATTGCAAACAATGAAGATGCAACACAAACACACCCACCCACCTGGTGCCCGCGCCACGGCGTCCACCACCACCAGGAGGGAGTTACTGAGGGACAGGATCTGCTGGAGGGGATGAAGGTGGTGCGGCGAGGGGCGGGTCACCACGATGAGTCTTGCTGCCCACACCAGGAGGCGACTGTGGCGTGCCTGTGCGGCAAAGGCGGCCAGGAGGGATGGGTCGCCACTCACCACCACCACCGCCACCCTCCACGACGACCAACGCACCTGTCCACAGCAAGTGTTTCAAGGCACAAGGCAGCAATGCAGTGGCAGCAGATGTAACAGTAACAAAATCCATGACACATGCATACACGTAGTGTTACTATCAATACTACGACGGCACCAAAAGCAGCAGCTGAGTCCCTCTAACAATGTCGTAAGTAACTACCTGACGGGCATTGTCCATCACCCGGGCGAGCTGTGACCCGTTCGAGGCCACATCAAACACCGACACGCCCCTCGAGCCTCCCAGCAGCGTCTTCACTTCTCCCTGAAATGGTTTGTCCTTGTCCATCACCAAGCCAGTATCCAGAGACCAACAGCTTTATTACCAATCATTCTACATGCAGGCAGAGAAAGTTTAAGACTTACAGAGAATCTTTTCCCAATAAACACGACGAGAGAGGCGTCCCCTTGTGATGACGATTGCAACACTTCCCTCGCCGCAAACATTGCGTCTGCATCCCAGCTGTCCTCAGCGGCTGTGTTCGGGGTACAACACGTGTGTTACATTAGGCCGTCGTGCCACTTACTGAAGCACAAAATATGTGTATCTCAAGCACAGTGTAACTATAAAAAAGTAACTGATTTATTGAGTCAGCGCCAGTAAGCGCTAATCAGCGAGTCTGTCACACGTCATCGGGCAAAGGCTCACGCACAGTGACTCAACACACGCGGGAAATGACTCAATGAGTCACAAGAGACTTACTGTGCAGGCGAGGAACTGGAGCCAGGGCGAGGCAGGAACAGAGGGAGGACCAAAAATACAGCGCCGCCGCCAACCTCATTTCGTGGCTGACGGAGGGAGAGTATCAATGACTTAATTCCCATATCCACATAAGTCGTGTTCAGGAAATGAGACGCTGGGAAACACTGGCAAGTTATGACTTTATTGATGAAATATTGACAACATTTGGTGACCACAATGAAATATTTGTCTCATATGCTTATGTGTAAAAAATAAGAACTGTACACATTTGTAGAAAGAATGTTCTCTCTCTCTCTCTCTCTCTCTCTCTCTCTCTCTCTCTCTCTCTCTCTCTCTCTCTCTCTCTCCCCCTCTCTCCTCTCTCTCTCTCTCCTCTCTCCTCCCCTCTTCTCTCTCTCTCTCTCTCTCTCTCTCTCTCTCTCTCTCTCTCTCTCTCTCTCTCTCTCTCTCTCTCTCTCTCTCTCTCTCTCTCTCTCTCTTTCTCTCTCTCAGTGTTGCCAGATGGTGAAATTTTTCACCAGATTCTGGAAATTTGGTGAAATTTTAAGCTTTCAATTGAAAAAAAAAATAAAGTTTGGAACCAGACAATATTTGGTGAAAGCTGATGAAATTGTAGATGACCAGTCATTATTTGATATATACATAATACAAATATAAAAATGCATCTGGAAAGCACCCATACTAGGAACTAGCATTATATTAACATATAGAGAGTCTCATAATGGCACTTATTTAGTGTGTTTTACTGTGTTTTATGTGATAATGTTATAAAACAAACATTTCCGAAGATAACAGTCTATCATATATACTGATAAATGTATTTGGTTGGGGATAAATTACTATGGAAGTAAACTTTTTCCTCAGGTTCCTCGGCCACGCTTCGAGTCGCTTTGTTGTTGTTTATCACTTGATCATGACGTCAGTGCATACCATCTATACTAAGCTTTCACAACCGCAACCGCACTTATGAAACGGCGGTTGCGGTTGGAAATTGTTTTGCGGCTGTAGTGCGGTTGCGGTTGCAGTTATTCGATCCAACACTAATATATATATATATATATATATATATATATATATATATATATATATATTATATATATATATATATATATAATATATATATATATATATATATATATATATATATATATATATATATATATATATAATATATATATATATATATATATATATATATAATATATATTATATATTATATATATATATATATATATATATATATGGTATGTATAAATCATATATGAAAAGAATCGGGAAAATTACCCGATTAATGATGTTATTTATTTAGTTAACGCTAATTTATGCATGGTGCTAATTCATTAATCAGAAAACGAAATAAATCAATGGAAACTAATGAAGTACCGCTTCTATTGATATGCTCCATTTTATAAGTTGTATCCCAAAACTTTAAATGGCAACGAGTTTAAGTGATGCATATTTTTCAGTCTCATAATGGCATTTCTTTAGTGTGTTTTACTGTGTTTTATGTGATAATATTATAGAACAAACATTTCCGAAGATAACAGTATATCATTTATACTGATAAATCAAAGACTACTGTTTTCATGGAACACATGTTTCCCTTGCCGATTAGCCTCCACTGGTCATCCACGGGTCATGAGCCCCAGAAACAAGTATACAGTACTCTTTGAGCCAAACATAGTGAATTCAGTATTTTTTTATATCGCCGGCAGAGTTT
>JACEEZ010001628.1:76490-88990 GCA_016584305.1 Chionoecetes opilio | reverse complement strand
TAATGGGTGAGTGAATGGGTGTGTGGTGATGGGTAATGGGTGAGTGAATGGGTGTGTGGTGATGGGTAATGGGTGAGTGAATGGGTGGGGGGTGATGGGTAATGGGTGAGTGAATGGGTGGGGGGAATACATACATTTCAGGAAAGTTAGAAGGGGCTATCTGGAGAGTCTGTGTTTGGTGGGCCGAGGTGGTGGGTAATGGGTCTATCTGGAGAGTCTGTGTTTGGTGGGCCGAAGGCCCACCAAACACAGGTGGTGGGCCAAGGCCCACCAATAGCCCTCCGCAGGAGCTAGTCAAAAAGTCCGCCCGGAGGGCGGCTTTGCTTTCAGGAAAGTTAGAAGGGGCTATGATGTGAATGGGTTGGCGTTAATACATACATTTCTACATCCATGATTTCAGGAAAGTTAGAAGGGGCTATCTGGAAAGTCTGTGTTTGGTGGGCCTTCGGCCCACCAAACACAGGTGGTGGGCCGAAGGCCCACCAGTAGCCCTCCGCAGGAACTATCCGCAAAGCCGCCCGGAGGGCAGCTTTGCGGATAGTATAATCATAAATTATGTATATCATGTGAATTTTTTTTTTTTTTTTTTAATTTAAATTTTCAGATGATGTTTTAATCCTTGCATGTAGCTACCTTAGCGTCTATGCATAACTATCTGACATGTATATCTAACAATGAAAAGAAAAACAGACAGATACATAAACAGAATCATGATCAAACACACACACACACACACACACACACACACACACACACACACACACACACACACACACACACACACACACACGCGCACGCACGCACGCACGCACGCACGCACGCACGCACGCACGCACGCACGCACGCACGCACGCACGCACGCACGCACGCACGCACGCACGCATGCACACACACACACACACACACACACACACACACACACACACACACACACACACACACACACACACACACACACACACACACTCACACTAGTTGTCCAAGAAGGTCGAGGCTCACACACAACACCACCGTCAGAGTTGCAAAACCTTGTAGAGCACCACCTCCACAGACAGGCTAGTAGCGCCCACCGCCAAGCCTGCAGCCAGCACCAGCAGCATAGCCTGAAGAAGTATAACAGAGTCAGGCCAATATATAAAGCAATCATAATTGGCAGCGAGCGAAGCAAGCTGCTACTTACCATAAGACCCATTCGCGTAAGGGGAGTGGAACCAAGTTTAAGCCAAAAAGTGAATAACTACTCCTAAATATTGTCGGATTGAGCTGAAATTTGACATGCAAGTAAAGCTGTCAAAATCAATGGGGGTCTGTGGAACAATTTTTTTGAGTAGAACAAGCCCTTAATGAGTAATTAGCGTAATGAGTTAATTGGCTGGAACGTGGCTCGCTGCCACGTTCCAGCCGCAAGAACCAAAAGCAAAACCCTGAGCCAAAAGCAAAGGGGCCAGAGGCTGGACGCCTATACTTGATATATGTACAGCGAGGAGAGGAGTTATTGCTCCCTAAAAGTGTTAATAATACCATTGTTATGTGTTACTACATTGTACATATTAACGTTACATATACAATCGTGTTCAGGTCCCCTGAGGTATGTGTTGATTAGTAGACTTGTGTTGTAGACTTTGTGTTGAGATTATTCTTGCATAGTTGGCAGCGAGCGAAGCGAGCTGCTTCTTACCATAAGACCCGTGGAACAAAGTTTAAGCCAAAAAGTGAATAACTACTCCTAAATATTGTCGGATTGAGCTGAAATTTGACATGCAAGTAGTGCTGTCAAAATCAATGGGGGTCTGTGTAACAAATTGTTTGCGTAGAACAAGCCCTTAATGAGTAATTAGCGTGTACGTTAAGCTGGTGGAGAAGAAAGCCCGGTAGGAGAGAGTTATGTCATGACTCTTTTTTGTGGCGTTAGGGGAAAAAAAAAAAAAAAAAAAAAAAAAAGTCAAGACATAACAATCTTCTACCGGGCTTTCTTCTCCACCGCTCACCAGGAAGAAGAAAGAATAATATCACAAATCGTCCACCGTAATGTGAAACCTGCAGACCAAGAGAGGAGAATAAAACTACAAATTTATTACAAAAACAAGAACACCAGCAACCTCCTTCTCCGTAACAGCCCAAGCCAGACTAAGGAGACAAGACTAAAGTCCCATGTCGTATATAGGATCACATGCAAAAGAGGAAACTGTGAAGTCCTCCCCTCATCCTACATCGTCATGACGACAACGAAGCTGTCCAGACGTCTTACTTGCCACCTAAGTTCCGTAGAACCAAAAAGTCACCTATTAGAACAACATGGCATTGTAGTGACCTTGTCACCTACATGGTTGATAAATAGACACCCAGGGTTGATGGTTGGTTTATTGGAGAGAGAGCAGATGTGTGTGGTACAAGTCTCTGAGTTCAAGTGTGTTGTCTCTACAAGAGACGTCCTTTATAAAGAAGCCCCGATACTCCAGACCTGACGTCTGACGCCTAATCTCATAATTGGCTGTTGAGACCTGACGTCTGACCAGAGGACACCTGAAGGTGATTAGCCAGCTGTTCAGTCGGTGAGATCTGTAGGACAGGATTAAGAGAGAGGCGTGGACCGGACGGTGATTAACTCTAGTGCCCTGGGAGGTAATCAGCCAGCTGTGGTGTTCACCACAGTACTATCCTTCCTCAAAAAAAAAAAAAAAATATTATACATATAAAACTTATAAAAAAAACATAGAGGTGCCAAGTGCCGAGGTAAGTAGGTAGGGCACTGTCCAGTCTTCACGTTGGCAGCGGTAGCTGCAAGATAAGATAGGAGGTGCGGAGGGGCGCTGTTACAAGATCTTGAGGGAGGCTTGTGAAACTAGGTGTCTTCGGGGGAAAGGCGAAGTGTCCTAAGGAATCGGCTCCAAAGATAGCTTGTGTTGCTCTGCTGAGCCCGTACGTTGCAAGGCCTTGCAAGTAGCAGGAGGCTGCAGGACGCAGGATGGGGCCGCAGGAAGCAGCGTAGGAGCAGGGACGAGGATTAGCACTTTGGCGGCAGGAGACTGGGCTGATGGTGTCCTTAGATGGCTTCGTCAGGCGTAGCGTGGCAGCATGCTGGACCGTGGGCGTGGGCGGCTAGTGGCGCTGGTTACGGTGACGGCGGCGAAGGGCAGCCCCAGGGGTGGCGGCAGGGGCGGCGGCAGGGCTGGGTGGCAGGGCGTGGGACACAAGCCATAGGAGGGCGTGTGGGTGCGCTGAGATGGGTGGCGGCAGGGCTGGGCCGAGGTGAGCAGCGTGCCGTGGCGTCGTCAGGCATCGTGGACGGCAGGCGGCGGGATGCGGTACCCGTGCGTTGCAGGGCCTTGCTGGAGGCAGCGGAAGGCAGCAGGACGCAGCGTGAGGCAGCAGGAGCGAGGAGTAGCCCGAGGCGCCAGGAGGCAGGAGGCAGGGCTTGGAAGGCGGGTGGCGTGTGGTGAGCCCAGGCAGCGCGGCAAGAGGTGGCTGTGGGTAGCGCGACATGAGGCAGGAGGTGCAGGCCGCGGGCGTTGGTGAGCCGTGGTAGAGTGGCGGCGGCGGCAGGCCTAGGGCGTGGTGGCGTGGCGGCGTGGCAGGCGGCGTGGCGGCGGGCGTGATGGGGGGGGGCGAGGGCCGCCCGTGGCGGCGTGGCAGCGCGGCAGGAGGTGGCTGCGGCGGGCGAGGGGCCTCGCTGGCGTGGTAGGCGTGATGGGGGGGGGGCGAGGGGCAGGCCCCCCCCCTGGGTGTGTCTTGTCACTCCGTAGGTCACCAAATGTAGTGACCTTGTCACCTACATGGTTGATAAATAGACACCCAGGGTTGATGGTTGGTTTATTGGAGACTGTGGACAGAGCTTGTGTGTGGTACAGTGGTTGAGCTCTAACTGACTCTGCCTCTGCACGAGGCTCTTTATAAAGGGGGCCCCGATACTCAAGACCTGACACCTGACGGCTGAGGTCGAGATTAAGAAGGAGGGTCAGGTCGAGACTACTGGAGGATTAGCCAGGTGTGGTGTGACTCACCACAAGTCTCTGAGTTCAAGTGTGTTGTCTCTACAAGAGACGTCCTTTATAAAGAAGCCCCGATACTCCAGACCTGACGTCTGACGCCTAATCTCATAATTGGCTGTTGAGACCTGACGTCTGACCAGAGGACACCTGAAGGTGATTAGCCAGCTGTTCAGTCGGTGAGATCTGTAGGACAGGATTAAGAGAGAGGCGTGGACCGGACGGTGATTAACTCTAGTGCCCTGGGAGGTAATCAGCCAGCTGTGGTGTTCACCACAGCATCATCATCACAAGAAAATTTCTAGAAGAAAATACAGAATTGGTTGACATGTGTGCAGATGTGCGGCGACTTCCAATTCTAGAAGCGCTGTACATAAAAGAGATCAATCCCAAACTTAACGTACAGGCAAACGACCTACAAGCTCTACCCAGCATGAAAAGAACAAAAGCAAATAACAGTCTACTCACAGAAAAGCCAAGCGAGGACCAAACAACCAATAAGCGTCTCCCACTCACGAAAACGAGAAGCAGAAGCTATCTACCAATCAACGACGCCGCTAATAGGCTGCGTGGCAGGCAGACTTCGGCTATAAATAGCACTTCACCTCGCATCTAAATCATGCTCACCTCTACACCTGAGGAGAAAACATCTTCCATATGCTGCTGAAGAAGGGTTCTTAGACCCGAAATCGCGATACAGCAAACATGACAAGCTACGGCGAAGTCATAAAAGTGATTACAAAAGAGAATAAGACACTCTTAAGACAAAGAGAAAATATCTTTAAAAAGATAATAAACGCTGAACTAGCTATCACTTTTAACGAGATCTGTCTCAGAGAAAATCTCCTGCCCGTATATACTCTCTCTCTCTCTCTCTCTCTCTCTCTCTCTCTCTCTCTCTCTCTCTCTCTCTCTCTCTCTATATATATATATATATATATATATATATATATATATATATATATATATATATATATATATATATATATATATATATATATATATACGTATATATATATATACGTAAATATGTACGTATATATATATATATATATATTATATATATATATATATATATATATATATATATATATATATATATATGAGGCGCCTCGCGGCAGAAGGGTACTAAGCGCCACCGGGGCCAAAAAAGATGTTTACATTGACAGAGACCTGAATTTCCGCTCTACAGGATGGTGAAGTTAGCATCCTTTTTCCGACATTTCCATAAGGTCGAAAGTCCTATTGTTTACAAAGTGATTTTCTGCTTCGATTACTTGGAACACATTCAGGCAGGGAGGGCCGTGGCAGAAGGGTACTATCTCCACACCGCGCTCAACCAACCAATGGGAGACGAGACGCACTCCGTGACCTCAGAGCGTTGAGCCAATGAGAGCGTCGGATCGCCACCACTGCCGCCTAAGCCCCGCCTTCCTTCCCTCCCTCCCTTCCCTCCCAACGCAGAGAAAGCAACGAGTGCTTTCTCTGGATTTACGTATTACTTTCGCCCTTATCATGGATTATTCCAGCAGTGACAATAGTGCCACTGAAAATCCTCCTGCGTTTGGCGTTCCGTGAGGGCTACCTACTGAAGTCAGACTTCGAAACTGACAGCGAGAACATCACCGAGGTCAGACTGCAGAAGGGACGGGCAGCCTGGTCCCGTAAGGTGTTTGACCTCTCTGTTCTCCGCCTTCCCAAGCACTACAGCCGCCCCTTAGCCCTCAAAAAGGAAAAAGTGCGTGACCCCATGCCTGTCAACAAACAAACCTTCTACAACAACATAATCGACGCACACACAGTTGGCCTAACCGAAGACGTCTCACCTGACGAGGACCCCGATGACCTGGACGAGCTGTTGGAGTACCAGTAAAGGCATGGAGGGTGGGGTGGAAGAGTTGAGGGGAAGGGAGAGGGGCGGAGGAAATTAAAATGGAAGTCAAGACTAGGCTGTCTACGCATGGATGGGTGAATAGAAAGAAAATAAATAAGTACCAATGATAATTTGTGATAAAAAAAAAATTCTACATCAAATGAAAGCTGAGTTCCTCAGCTTATATTTGATATACAACACTTCATTCTAACTCAAACAGTTCTTGAGATAGTCATTCCCAAACATTCTCAATCTTTAACTGAGTTTTCTGACGAATATTGATTTTGTCGCATAGTACCCTTCTGCCGCGGGGCGCCTCATATATATACGTATATTTATATATATATATATATATATATATATATATATATATATATATATACGTAAATATGTACGTATATATATATATATATATATATATATATATATATATATATATATATATATATATATATATATATATATATATATATATATATATATATATATATATATATATATATATATATATATATATATATATATATATATATATATATATATACGTATATATATATACGTATATATATACGTATATATATATATATAATATATATATATATATATATATCGCCGTACAGATGTGCGGCGACTTCCCATCCTAGAAGCGCTGTACATAAAAGAGATCAATCCCAAACTTAACGTACAGGCAAACGACCTACAAGCTCTACCCAGCATGAAAAGAACAAAAGCAAATAACAGCCTACTCACAGAAAAGCCAAGCGAAGACCAAACAACCAATCAGCGTCACCCACTCAAGAAGACGAGAAGCAAAAGCTATCTACCAATCACCGATGCCGCTAATAGGCTGCGTGGCAGGCAGACCGGCTATAAATAGCGCTTCACCTCGCATCTTAATCATGCTCACCTCAACTCCTGAGGAGAAAACATCTTGCACATGCTGCTGAAGAAGGGTTCTTAGACCCGAAATCGCGATACAACAAACATGACAAGCTACGGCGAAGTCATAAAAGTGATTACAAAAGAGAATAAGACACTCTTAAGACAAAGAGAAAATATCTTTAAGAAGATAATAAACGCTGAACTAGCTGTCACTTTTAACGAGATATATATATATAGAGAGAGAGAGTATATACGGGCAGGAGATTTTCTCTGAGACAGATCTCGTTAAAAGTGATAGCTAGTTCAGCGTTTATTATCTTCTTAGAGATATTTTCTCTTTGTCTTAAGAGTGTCTTATTCTCTTTTGTAATCACTTTTATGACCTCGCCGTAGCTTGTCATGTTTGCTGTATCGCGATTTCGGGTCTAAGAACCCTTCTTCAGCAGCATATGGAAGATGTTTTCTCCTCAGGAGTTGAGGTGAGCATGATTAAGATGCGAAGTGAAGCGCTATTTATAGCCGGTCTGCCTGCCACGCAGCCTATTACCGATGTCGTTGATTGGTAGAGATAGCTTTTGCTTCTCGTCTTCTTGAGTGGGAGACACTGATTGGTTGTTTGGTCTTCGCTTGGCTTTTCTGTGAGTAGGCTGTTATTTGCTTTTGTTCTTTTCATGCTGGGTAGAGCTTGTAGGTTGTTTGCCTGTACGTTAAGCTTGGGATTGATCTCTTTTATGTACAGCGCTTCTAGGATGGGAAGTCGCCGCACATCTGCACACATGTCAACCAATTCTGTATTTTCTTCTAGAAATTTTCTTGTTATGATGATGCCATGTTGTTCTAATAGGTGACTTTTTGGGGTTCCGGAAGTTAGGTGGCAAGTAAGACGTCTGGACAGCTTTGTTGTCGTCATGCCGATGTAGGATGAGGGGAGGACTTCACAGTTTCCTCTTTTGCATGTGATCCTATATACGACATGGGACTTTTGTTTTGTCTCCTTCGTCTGGCTTGGGCTGTTACGGAGAAGGAGGTTGCTGGTGTGCTTGTTTTTGTAGTAAATTTGTAGTTTTATTCTCCTCTCTTGGTCTGCAGGTTTCACGTTACGGTGGACGATTTGTGATATTATTCTTTCTTCTTCCTGGTGAGCGGTGGAGAAGAAAGCCCGGTAGAAGATAATTGTCTTGACTCTTTTTTGTGGCGTTAGGGTTGTACCAGTTCTCCAAGATTTTCTTAGTCTGACGGTTGATGTCTCTCTCGCTGAAGCCGTTGTTGATGAGGACTTGAGTGGATCGCTCGATTTCTTTGTGCATAAGTTGCCATGTACAAAGTGTATACACAAAGAAATCAAGCGATCCACTCAAGTCCTCATCAACAACGGCTTCAGCGAGAGAGACATCAACCGTCAGACTAAGAAAATCTTGGAGAACTGGTACAACCCTAACGCCACAAAAAAGAGTCAAGACATAATTATCTTCTACCGGGCTTTCTTCTCCACCGCTCACCAGGAAGAAGAAAGAATAATATCACAAATCGTCCACCGTAACGTGAAACCTGCAGACCAAGAGAGGAGAATAAAACTACAAATTTACTACAAAAACAAGAACACCAGCAACCTCCTTCTTCGTAACAGCCCAAGCCAGACGAAGGAGACAAAACAAAAGTCCCATGTCGTATATAGGATCACATGCAAAAGAGGAAACTGTGAAGTCCTCCCCTCATCCTACATCGGCATGACAACAACGAAGCTGTCCAGGGGCCAGATGCTGAGAGTGAGCTAGGGCGCCCTATCCACTAGGGCGCCTGTGGTAAGGCGAAACGCCCTCCCACCGCAATGCTCAGTCGAGATTGCTGCCTTAGTGGCACCGCTAAAGGCGCTGAAAACTAAGGCATGGTCAGACCCTGACTTAGTGAGCTGCTGTGGGCCTTTGACAGACATTCATCTTCTGTTTATAAAGCAAATACAGCTTTGTTTCAGTTCCTACAACGTAACAATTGGTGTTTACGTATTAATAGTGTTGCAAGGTGTGTATGAATTGATCGTGCAAGACTAATGCGGCATTATAGGGTGTTATATGCTGGTGATAAGAAATGTTGTGTTGAGTGTTGGTTAGGGGCGGGCGGCGGGCGGCGGGCGGCAGGTGTTCCGCCCGCACTAAAATCTTGTACTATCATACGGTATTATCATACTACCAGATGATATTTAGGACAGCTGAACATACCATCATCTTCACGAGACATTAGTGCATATCATGAATGTATAAAAATTGCAGTAAACTATACCTATAATAAGATAATGAGAGCAAAATGAAATCGTGTATAAACTTTTTTTTCACCTTTTTTTATTCATCTTCTCCTTATTCCTGGAATGTTGCTTGCATTAAATTTTCACTCACTGTCCCGGAATCGGCACACCTTAACGATTATCATGGTGTATGGCACGTCCCAATGCAAAAATATATAAGTGGTCAAAACCTGCGTTGAACGTCAAACTTGTGATGAAACAGCTTTTGGCGGGGAGAGCGGTGTGTCCTTGCCATAGTGCTTGGTTAGGGAGGGAGGGACAACATTCCTTGCTTCAGCAGAGACGTGTTCAAGCCTTGTGATTGGTCGAAGCTGCCTAAGCAGCGCTCAGATAGGCAACGTGATTGGCTAGTAGGATTCTCGGACCACGCCCACGCCATAGGCTTTGGAGGTGTAAGGCAGTGCAAAAGCGCCTGAACTTTCGACTGTACATGGGCTTTAGTCGGTGCCTTAGCCGGGCCGTTACAAAAGCGCCTGAAGACGGGTAAGGCGCTCTTTTCGCCTTACCTCTATGGCACTTCTCAGCATCTCCCCCCAGACGTCTTACCTGCCACCTAACTTCCGGAGCCCCAAAAAGTTACCTATTAGAACAACATGGAATCATCATAACAAGAAAATTTCTAGAAGAAAATACAGAATTGGTTGACATGTGTGCAGATGTGCGGCGACTTCCCATCCTAGAAGCGCTGTACATAAAAGAGATCAATCCCAAACTTAACGTACAGGCAAACGACCTACAAGCTCTACCCAGCATGAAAAGAACAAAAGCAAATAACAGCCTACTCACAGAAAAGCCAAGCGAAGACCAAACAACCAATCAGCGTCTCCCACTCAAGAAGACGAGAAGCAAAAGCTATCTCTACCAATCAACGACATCGGTAATAGGCTGCGTGGCAGGCAGACCAGCTATAAATAGCGCTTCACTTCGCATCTTAATCATGCTCACCTCAACTCCTGAGGAGAAAACATCTTCCATATGCTGCTGAAGAAGGGTTCTTAGACCCGAAATCGCGATACAGCAAACATGACAAGCTACGGCGAAGTCATAAAAGTGAATAAAGACACCCTTAAGACAAAGAGAAAATATCTCTAAGAAGATAATAAACGCTGAACTAGCTATCACTTTTAACGAGATATATATATATATTATATTTATATACATATATATATACATATATATATATATATATATATATATATATATATATATATATATATATATATATATATATTATATTATATATATATATATATATATTATATATATATATATATATATATATATATATATATATATATATATATATATATATATATATATATATATATATATATATATATATATATATATATTATATATATATATATATATATATATATATATATATATATAAGGGTGACCCAAAAAACAAAGTTTAATTTGTCATTCTCTACATTGTCTACAAGGCTGATCCTGTTCCATATCACAACGGGAGTTTACATGCAGAAAATCATAAATATTTGGCTGTATTTAGAGGTATCAACCATATGTACATTTTTCGATTTGATATACAATATAGATATTTTTTACTTATTTTTTTCTTGGTTTTAAAGACACCTTCAATAGCATTATTATTTTTTATTTATTATTTATGAAGGAGTTTGACCATATGATGCCATATGGTCATATGATGCCATATGGTCATATGATGCCATATTGTGATTGTCAAACTCTTCCCCGTCCAACCGCTTTAAGACTGTTCGATTTTGGTTCGATTTAGTTGTTCGATTTGATGACAAGTTGTTAACCATGGCCGTTTTCGTCTGCTCGTCAATGCGATCATCAAAGAGGGAGAAAAGCACGAGGTGTTCAGAGAAATACCATAAATGGCGACAGAGCGCCTTGATAGCTGCCTCCCTGACAGTAAGTAGAGGGTACTTATGAAGGAAAACAAGGAATTATCAGTCGATGAGTGGGGCTTTCTCCGGCAAGTTAGCCTCGTGCCAATAGCGTGCATAAACAAGTGAGATAAAGAGACAAACTTGTGTCAAGGCAACCTTTTCCTTTGCTATCACCTTTGTCTGGTTTTGAAACAAGAATATCTTTAGCGAGTGTATAGCCTTAGCCATCCACCGTGCATTGTTAATTGCACCGGGTGCACGGAAGCAAGGCTGTTTATCTGATGAACCCCCAATGAATATGTGACACAGTTGAAGGAGTTCTCTATAGTCTTTTCGAGTGGTCTTGCTCTTGACTGCATTAGCATAGAATAAAGTCACCTCTTGTCGCAAACTCTCAGGCATACCAACGAATATCTCGTCACTGGCAGGCTGGAAACGAGCCTTATTGATTAAAGGCCAGTTTTTCTTGAAGCGTTTAAATAGCCCCATCTCAGTACCACCAGTAGGACCTAAAGTGATGGTGAAATACATTTGAAAGAACCACTTCAAAGATGTGATGACGGCACGCAATCCAGACAAACTCTCTATCAAGGGCCTTCTCTAGTAGAGTGCAGGCACCTATCTTTAACCCGGTGGTGGATACTGTTGTGTCAAAGACTATTCCCTGAACCATGAACTTTAGGTTCCAATCATCCAGTGCATGAAGACAGGCATTACTTTGCTCCTTTCCAGTGCCACGGTCAATCTTGGGTACAGCAAGTAGTTGCTCCGTCTTGCCACCAGTGACTAACATTGCAACACTATCCACAAGCTCATTGCTGCCTGCTATATCTGAAAACAATTTACCGTCCCAGTGAAGAAGCAGTAGATTGTCTGGTGAAAATGCATGTTTTTCAATAGTTGCCAATTCCTTCCGTGCAACCATCCGAGATCGCCTAATCGTGTTCCGAAACAGTGACACATCAGTTAGGTTATGTCTAAGTGCTTGTGACACAGAACCAATAACGAACATTGCACTGCGGTTAGTTACTTTCACTCGGTCGAGGGATGCTGACACTTCATTGGGCACAATTCTCTTCTTCTGCATCCTAGTTTGAGATTTTCTTGAAATTCGTGGAGGATGAAAGTCATCTTCTGATGAGGCACATGAACTGCTAGTACTCTCATCCCCAGATGAATCAGAACCTACAACCCTGCCAGCCTTGTGGGCATACATTGTACTTGCATGCTTCTCCTTTCGAGCAATTTCCTGCTGAATCCTTTTGCGCTTGCGACACTGTTTTTTTTTGTTTTTTTTATATATGTTGTGCCTATAGCGCCTGTAGGCAGTGGTGACCCAGGGCTCGGATGGTAGGCTCTGGAGGTACACTTGAGGGCTGCTGTGATGGTTGGCTCTCGCCCGTGGTGGCGCAGGCAGGATTATTATAGTGACGCCTGTGATTAGAGGCTCATGCCGCCCCCTGTGCTGTGTTCTCCGATGCACTCGCAATCGAAGGTAGAGTTGATGGGCAGGGAATGTGGGTGTTCTTGTGTGTATATGTGCGTTAAGTACATGTCAATTCCAGACATGCTTGCACTAG
>JACEEZ010001628.1:51490-73990 GCA_016584305.1 Chionoecetes opilio | reverse complement strand
ATGTTGGGGACTTCTCCAGTAGCCATACCACGTCCGTAGATCGTCTTTCACACGCCATCACGTTAGACCTGGGAACACATAAGAGACCAGAATACAGTTTTTTATTTTACATCGATAAATACATACATAGGCATTAGCTACATTATTTATAGTGATGGAAATACAAGGGATACGGCAGGCACACACTTAAAACGACTAAGTTCACACACTAAGATAGTTGTAATATAGATGTAGTGAGAAACAAACCGACACAAAGGACACCACACGCAACAACGACACACGCGACAACTACCTCACTCTCTGACGCCGAGCAGAAAACTGAACGAAATGCGCGACCAGTAAAAGACGAGAGAGGAAGCTGAAAGTTTTCCTGTTTGAACTTGTCACGACAGGGAACAAGGGCAACATGTGCTGTAGTGTGTCGGATACACGTCAGTTTCTTGGGACACCCTAAAATTTATATATATATATATATATATATATATATATATATATATATATATATATTTATATATATATGCGTATATATATATATATATATATATATATATATATATATATATATATATATATATATATATATATATATATTTATATATATATGCGTATATATATATATATATATATATATATATATATATATATATATATATATATATATATATTATATATATTTATATATATATATATATATATATATATATATATATATATATATATAGACACGCTATGTCGTGCACTCAAGCATACCGCCACTCTGTCCTTAGTCCACTTCCATCCGTCCAAGGACTCGGTATTCGTTCTGTATCATTCCCAACAAAATACACCCAATAGCAAGAATTACCACCTTTTATTCACCTGCTACCCTTAAGGATGACTGGGCTGTACTCTGGGACTGAGAGTGCTGTGAAGTGTAGAGGAGGTGTATCCAGCTTCTTTCCTGTGAATACAGGAGTGAGGCTAGGGTACGTCCTTGCCCCATCACTTTTCAACACTTGTATGGACTGGGTAATGGGCAAAGTTGTAGATCAAAGTGATTGTGGAGCATCCTTCGGCAACACCAAGATCACTGATCTTGTTTTTGCCGATGATGCAATAATCTTTTATGAGTCGCTGGAGGTTCTGGTGATGGCTCTCGAGGCTCTGCACGAGAAGGCAAAACCTTTGGGACTTTTTCGCCAACTTCGGCTATATGGGCATGTGACACGCTACCCTGAAACCGATCTTTCCCATCGGGTTGTATCTGTAAAAGACAATCCGGCGTGGAGGAGGCCAAGGGGGCGCCCACAAGGCTCGTGGCTGGGGCAAGTTGATGTTTCCTGTCGAGAGTTGCTTAGTATGGGAAGGGAGCCTGCATGGGGACTCGCGCGTGGTGACCCCTGGTAGTGGCGTCGTAGGGTGGGCGAGGCGACGCGCCCCACGATGTATGCCCCCAATGATTGATTGATACATAAGATACGAAACAATATAACCATTGATTGTTTAAGACAAATATATTTACCAACAGCCTATCCACACCTCTTGTATTGTTCACCTGTATGGGGAGGAGCATGTAAAACTTTCCTTGGTAGTTTTTTCATTACTCAAAAAAAAAAAAAAAGTTACGTGCTATGTCTCACAATCATAGATATGCACACCCAGACCCTCTGTTTAAAGACCTAAAATTACTTAAACTAACTGACAATATATCCCTCCAAACAAATATATTTATACATAAAGTATTATACACATGCCAGGTTGACAGTGATTTTCAGTTTATGTTTAACAACTCAAATAGCCGAAGATCAAATGATCTAAAACTTCCTATTTGTAGAACGTCCCATGCACAGCGAAGTATTCGGGTTAGGGGTGTAAAAATGTGGAATATGCTGCCAGATGATCTTAAAAACATCACAGATAGTAACATTTTCAAGTGTAAAATAAAGAAGGAAAAATCGTTCAATAATAGCTAATATTTGTTTACTAGCCGCAAAGCCGCCCTCCGGGCGGCCTTTTTGGCTAGCTCCTGCGGAGAGCTTTTGGTGGGCCTTCGGCCCACCAAACACAGACTCTCCAGATAGCCCCTTCTAACTTTCCTGAAATCATGGATGTAGAAATGTATGTATTAACGCCAACCCATTCACATCATAGCCCCTTCTAACTTTCCTGAAAGCAAAGCCGCCCTCCGGGCGGAATTTTTGGCTAGCTCCTGCGGAGGGCTATTGGTGGGCCTTCGGCCCACCACCGGTGTTTAGTGGGCCTTCGGCCCACCAAACACAGACTCTCCCGATAGACCCATTACCCACCACTTCGGCCCACCAAACACAGACTCTCCAGATAGCCCCTTCTAACTTTCCTGAAATGTATGTATTCCCCCCACCCATTCACTCACCCATTACCCATCACCCCCCACCCATTCACTCACCCATTACCCATCACCACACACCCATTCACTCACCCATTACCCATCAACCCCCACCTATTCCCTCACCCATCACCCATCACCCCCCACCCATTCACTCACCCATCACCCCACACCCATTACCCATTCACTCACCTATTACCCATCACCCTACATCAAGGTTTCCTCAATGGGCCCCAGACATAACTACGTCACGGTTTGTTTACATCGGTGCATTGTGGGGATAAGGCGGGGTCGCCGCGGGTGGACCTACGAAGGGAAAACTACGGCGATGGAAGAATTTCGAGTTATTTTGCGCGAAATTGATATTCCAGGTGCTATATTACAGTGCTCTGTTCTCCCTGAGAACACTATAGAGAAGACCTGAGGTAATGGCTGATGTGCAGAGGCTTCTAAACCAAGAAAACAGAGTCATAACAGCCTCGTCAAAAGGTAAGCAACTGGTAGGTACGTAATGTGTCCCTATCACTTGCTTACTTCTTAATGAGACTCTGCTGTGACTGTTTTCCTGGTTTAGAAGCCTTTGCACATCAACCATCACCTCAGGTCTTCTCTATGTTGTCAGCGAGCACGGAAATACAGCACCTGGAATATCAATTTCGCCCAAAACAACTCTAAAAATTTTCATCGTCGTAGTCTTCTCTTTGTAGGTTGTACATATTCATGATTATGATAGTATTAAAATACCTTATTAATTGAGTTCCTTTTGTTGTCTTTCCTCATAATAAGTAATGGTGCATCATGGTTTAAGTGTTACTTGACGAGCCAATAAATACTATTGGTTACCGGTCATTTCGCCCACACGTCAATTCGCCCACAAGACATTTCGCCCACATGTAAGAGTCAATTCGCCCACTCTTAAGTCAATTCGCCCACACGATGGGTAATGTCACCGTGGTTATGCAACTTGTTTATGGATGGAGTAATAAGATAAATCAAAGCAGAGGTTGGTGATGTTGGTATAGACTCAAGAGTATGGTATCCGGTCATTTCGCCCACATGCCATTTCGCCACACCATGGAGTCATTTCGCCCACACTATGGAGTCTAGGAGCTAGGAGGCTAGGTTATATTTGTTTAGTGTGTCGAGAACCCCCCCAACCCCCGCCAGGAGGTTAGCTAGGTTAGTTTTGTTTAGGTTAGGTTAGGGTAGGTTGGATTTGGGTAGTTTAGGTTAGATATGGTTAGGTTAGGTTAGGTTAGATTTGGTTAGGTTAGATTTGGTTAGGTTAGGTTAGATTTGGTTAGGTTAGGTTATCGGTGGGTCAAGCCCCCTGCTAGGGTAGGTTAATTTTGGTTAGGTTAGGTTTATTTTGGGTTAGGCAATTTTCTCTAGATATAAGGAAATTACCCTAGATCTAGGGAAATTTTACCCCCGCTACACAACTCTTAATTACGTGTTTCTGACGCATAATTTGTTCCCCAACCGAAAACCCCGCATTCCCACCGGTCCCCAAACTTGTTTGGGGGAAGTGGGAGAGTATGGGCAAACACTAGAAATTTACCGTCATTTCGCCCAAAGTTACTGGTGGTTCATTCCATTTCTGCCAGAGGAAGATATAGTTACATGACTCCATGACATGGATCGTGTGGGCGAATTGACTTTAGAGTGAGCGAATTGACTCTTACATGTGGGCGAATTGACTCTTACATGTGGGCGAATTGACGTGTGGGCGAAATGACCGGTAACCAAGAGTATTCATTGGCTCGTCAAGTAACACTTAAACCATGATGTACCACTACTTATTATGAGGAAAGACAACAAAAGGAACTCAATTAATAAGGTATTTTAATACTATCATAACCATGAATATGTACAACCTACAAAGAGAAGACTACGACGATGAAAATTTTTCGAGTTGTTTTGGGCGAAATTGATATTCCAGGTGCTATATTTCCGTGCTCGCTGACAACATAGAGAAGACCTGAGGTGATGGTTGCTGTGCAAAGGCTTCTAAACCAGGAAAACAGTCACAGCAGAGTCTCATTAAGAAGTAAGCAAGTGGTAGGGACACATTACGTACCCACCAGTTGCTTCCCATTTGACGAGGCTCTGTTATGACTCTGTTTTCTTGGTTTAGAAGCCTCTGCACATCAGCCATTACCTCAGGTCTTCTTTATAGTGTTGTCAGCGAGAACAGAGCACAGTAATATAGCACCTGGAATATCAATTTCGCGCAAAATAACTCGAAATTCTTCCATCGCCGTACTTTTCCCTTCGTAGGTCCACCCGCGGCGACCCCGCCTTATCCCCACAATGCACCGATGTAAACAAACCGTAACGTAGTTATGGGTAGGGTCCATTCTCGCAACCCACTTTTTTTTCTTCACAGTTCTCGCTAATAGGCTGCTAAAAAAAAAAAAAAAAAGTGATCGGATCATCCTATAAGTAGGCTTAAAACCCACTTAAAACCACTTAAAACCCACATTTCCCCTGGGCAACCTGATTCCAAAACTGTGACATATGATGGGATTCCGCCACAGGGGGCGGCACCTATCGCGGACAGACAGACAGACAGACAGACAGACAGACAGACACACTTTCGCTTATATTATTATAGATTCATGTGTATTTTAGTTTTTTGTGTGGCTGCTTGTGCTTGTGTGGTTGTTAATATTAACATTTGTTTTTGTCTATCAAGATATGCGCTTGTCCTTTATTTTTTTTTTAACTTTTTATTCACAGTAATATTTGTATGTCATTATCCAATGCTTATATAATATATTTGGAAGAATTTTTAAGGGTAATGTGATTAATTATTTATTTTATTTACAGGCCTTATTTGTCTGATCTAAATCGGCAAGTATGTTTTGCAATAAGTCTGTATAAGAGTTTCGGCTCAACAGACCGAGCCTTATAATATATACATGTATGTACATTATTGTATTACTAAAAGGCCAATAAATGTATCAGTGTCAGTATCTCTCTCTCTCTCTCTCTCTCTCTCTCTCTCTCTCTCTCTCTCTCTCTCGACGAGAGAGAGAGAGAGAGAGAGAAGAGAGAGAGAGAGAGAGAGAGAGAGAGAAGAGAGAGAGGAGAGAGAGAGAGATGAGAGAGAGGAGAGAGAGAGAGAGAGAGAGAGAGAGAGAGAGAGAGAGAGAGAGAGAGAGAGAGGGGGGGGGGGCTGATAGAGAGATATTGAGAGAGATTGAGAGAGAGAGAAAGTTGGGTGGATTGTCCCCATCAGCCTACAAGCCACTTGTAGCCTACAGGCCCGTAGTTTGACCACGCTGGGCTAAACAAAAAGGGTACCTGTACGATTGAAAAGTACACTGTGCAGCCCATATTGAATTTTCTTCATGTAATTTGTTCGTGTCTCCTGACGGCGACGCAGAAGGTAGAGTACGAGGGAAGAGAACTTCGTACAGAGCATTACATTCGCTTAGTGTTAAATACTGCTCCTTATATATTTATCAATCCCTATACTAAGGTTGTACTACTATCAACTAATCTTTTAAAATATGTGTGAGAATGTCAAACTTATGTTTGTATAGGTTATACAGGTTAAGTTTGTACAAACTTAGGTTAGGTTTGTACATAACAGGAAGGGTTATCAGGAGCAGGTGACTTGCCAGGAGAGGGACAGCAGTCGTCCAGTGATGGATCCAAGGAGAGTAAGGATACTATAGTCTATTCACTTAAGCTGGATTCCTGGGAGCGGCTCGATGCCTAGGCGAGTATGTAACGACGTCGCTGATTGGCTGATAGCCTCGGGCAGGGTGGCGAAGGTGGTGGTACTTGCCTCGCCGCAACCCAAAACCCTTGCGTTGCCTCAGAAAAATATTCATATTTCTTGGCTTTACTCATCTCTTACACAAGATAGGCCTATTTTGTTTGCATCAGTAAATCAGGCAGTGATTGTTCAACAACAACACGCCATTCATAACTCAATAGGGTAAGAAATAAAGTCATGACTGACTATCACAAGAGTAGGCGGACTTTTAGGTTTTCAGTGCATTGAAATGTTGTACTCCTACCCGATATAACCAAGCTACCAGATAATAGTTATGAAAGCTGAGCCTACCATCGTGTTCATAATACATTGCTGCATATCATGAGCATAAAAAAATTACAGTAAGACTTCACTAATATTAAGATAATTAAAGGAAAGTAAAAGAGTGTATAAACATTATTTCTTGCTTATTTTGCTTCAACTCGCTCTAACTCCATATGTTTTGGTCACAGTCAATTTTCAAGAACTGTTTCAAAATCCTTATACTTTTCCGCTTCCTGTGGTATGTAGCACGTACCAATAAGGAAAATAGTAGGTGGTCAAAATGGCTAAGAAAGTTAAACTGTTTCAAACTGGTGCCGTGACGGGTGGAGCCTCTGATAGCTCTCCCGAAAACAGTCTCTCCTATATAGGGAGCAATGCTCACCCGTCACTGTGTCAGTTAGCAGTAGTAGTTTTAACTTTCTTAGCCATTTTGACCACCTACTCTTTTCCTTATTGGTACGTGCTACATACCACAGGAAGCGGAAAAGTATAAGGATTTTGAAACAGTTCTTGAAAATTGAATGTGACCAAAACATATGGAGTTAGAGCGAGTTGAAGCAAAATAAGCAAGAAATAATGTTTATACACTCTTTTACTTTCCTTTAATTATCTTAATATTAGTGAAGTCTTACTGTAATTTTTTTATGCTCATGATATGCAGCAATGTATTATGAACACGATGGTAGGCTCAGCTTTCATAACTATTATCTGGTAGCTTGGTTATATCGGGTAGGAGTACAACATTTCAATGCACTGAAAACCTAAAAGTCCGCCTACTCTTGTGATAGTCAGTCATGACTTTATTTCTTACCCTATTGAGTCATGAATGGCGTGTTGTTGTTGAACAATCACTGCCTGATTTACTGATGCAAACAAAATAGGCCTATCTTGTGTAAGAGATGAGTAAAGCCAAGAAATATGAATATTTTTCTGAGGCAACGCAAGGGTTTTGGGTTGCTGCGAGGCAAGTACCACCACCATCGCCACCCAGCCCGAGTCTATCAGCCAATCAGCGACGTCCTTACAAACTCGGCTAGGCAGCTCCCAGCTCCCAGCCCAGGAATCCAGGCTTAAGTGAATAGACTATAGTTCAGTCAATGACAGGATGGTAGAGACGACGCGACTTATAGTCAGGCAGATAGGTGTATCCATCATAAGAATTGTGGGTTTAGACGTACAAGCATGAAATTTGGCACAGTCATAGATAATAATCTAATGAATAATTCCAGATATAGACCCACCGCGAAAACGTCCTATGGTAGCCGTGGCGGCCATTTTACAAAATGACCGTTTTGACCGCGATTATTTTTAACCGGACGACACAAATGCTTCTTTATGTTCTAATGAAATGACTCTAGATACACATATATGCCATAATTGTATTCTCCAAATGACCACAATTTGCATTTGTGTTGCCAGCAATGTCAATTAACCCACCAGGGAGCGTAATAAGTGCTGACTCATCAAATTTCGGAACCTCCGCGTTCAGGAGTAAATGTTTCAGTGATATTACAGGACCAAATTAACTAGTTGACAGGTAAGTACATATTTATTTTAAGTAAACCACTATTATCTATGATTGTGCCAAATTTCATGCTTGTACGTATAAACCCACAATTCTTATGATGGATACACCTATCTGCCTGACTTAAAAGTAACAAATTTAGTAACTGAGCAAATTATTTGGTGGCTAAGAGATAAATACACTTTCGTCATAATTATTAAAATGTCTGGTTTAGTAATATTTTATTTGGTTAAGTTGACAAAACGAATATGGTAAATTTAAACAGTTTCGTTTACAACAATACAGTTTGTTAACAATAATCTAAACTCAAAAGTTCTCAACTAATTTCAGCTATGTATATAAATACTAATTACAGCAAATATATTGGACTGTTTTTGTAAACGCATTTTAAATACATTATTCCGTAAGTTGTAAGCATTCAACAAGCTTCCAAGATTGATTTAGAGAGAAATAGTGAAATAATAAATAGGCTCCCCGTATATAGATATGCCCCATCATCCCAGCAATATATACCCAATATATATGAAATGACAACAAGTTGCTCTGAACATTGAAGATTAGTGATATTGACATTATTAAGCATGAGTAAAGCACTGTAACGGTAACTTACTAGATAGTTCCAGTTTGATCTTGTTTATACGTCACAATTTTCTCCACCACACTGGCACAAAGCGGTACATTTCAAACTAGCTTGATTGCACTTGCATCGTCCCTTGCAACCCTTTTTGCATTTACAACAAATCAGCTCCCTTGATGAAGTGCTGGCTTCAGGAAGCATGGACCACAGGGGTTTCCAGTTGTGGGGATCGATCCATCCCCAATCCCCAGGTGAGGGCAGATCCATAACAACCTTGAGCATGTTTCCCCAGCAGTGGCCACCCGTGTACACAGCCCTCTTGACTTGACTCCTCTGGTAGGGGGAATAGCTTCCATGGCTCGTCCTTTCTTCGTGAAGAGTGTCTGTCGAGCTTCGTCTATGTTGACGAGATTGCTGGTGCGATCGTAGAGAAAAATGGTGAACCGCTCGAGCACTGCCACAACGTCATCAGAGATGTCTGCTGTCCCCGTGGAGAGATGAACTAACGCTGGCGTCAATTCGTCAAATACTTTCCAGGTATCCCAGGCTGTCTTCTTGCCCCGTGTATTAAATGACGAGACTGTGTCACACCCTGTGTATGCATGGAACATCGGGAGGACCTGTGACTTATCTGGTCCGAAGAATGCTGCAATTTCATGTGCTGGAATATACCTGAAGTGCTGGCCTGTCCCAAAGGCCACCCAAAGCTCCTGGATTTTGAGTTTGGTTGTTGCTGCCACAGCCAATACCACTATATCTGTATCCACCGTACGCAGAAAAATTTCTGAAATCCATCACGGACTGCATCCGCGAGATGTATCATCATTCGTGTATCAGCCTCCTCATGGTCACATGGGGCAAGATGACTGGTGTCGCGTGCGGGAATGTACGTCACATCTGAACCATCCGTGGTGACTATCTGCTTATCTGATACAGGATGTGTGATGTGTTTTGTCAAGAAGGCAAACAGTTCTGTTTTGTTTGCATCAATTCTCAGGAACTGCTGCCAATTTCCTGGAAGAACAGTGGATCCGTCAACTCTCCTTCGAATGCCTTTCCCACGTTTGTCCCTGGCTTGAGATTTCAGGCTGTTGTCACGGTACTGGTCCCAGACTATGTCCACACGACAGGCTCTTTGCAAGTGACCTTGTATGTGTGGCAAGAATACTTTCAGCGCATAATCATCAAAGGTTTTGGCAGCAACTGGTTACAGAACGTTCACCAACACTGCCCCGTCAAGGATAGTGACGTCAGTATCTGGTTTTGGAGCATCACCTCTGACCTCTGCGCAACTCTCTAGACACACCAATAGATCTGATTTGGTTCCCAGTCGTAACTTCCCAAGCTGAGATAAAGACGGGGGACATGCTTGGTTTTCATGGCGGAAAAACTCTGCAAGATCACCATCTCGTGTTTGAGACGCAATGTAGAGTCTTGAGAATAAAGAGCAGTCACTTTTTAGCGAAGTTACTTGCAAACTTGTCCTGGATTTCTCTCTTGGAGGCCCGTCAGGGTGGCAAGGTTGGTAGAGACGTGAGCTCGCAATGTGCAGCGTCCCTGTGCATTCGGTCAGCGGTTCGAGTTCGCCTAGTTCGTGCTGACGTGGCGGCGCTTTGTATAGTCAATAACCTTGTAGTTGGTACTTGCAAAGTGCGATAGGATGAAAATCTTATCTCTATCTTATCTCTCTTGGAGAGGATCGACTAAACAATGGGAGTTTATTCTTCTTCATTGGCTCAGTAAGAGGTACGGTTCGCTCCAGTAGACGGTCTGCTACGAAGGTCTTGTACTGTTGCTTACCTATCTCCTCAGCCTGTTAAACAGTAGAAACAACAGTTGGGTCAGCAATGTCTCTTGTGTCCAGCCGCAGCAAGTCTGTACTCTCTTCTAGGAAGGGGTTTCCCATTTCCTCTATTACTTCAACCAGACGTTTGACATGTTGAGTAAAGATTACCTGTGAACTATTTGTTTGCTCATGGTGGCGTGTGTCTTGATTAATCCTTTTTTTCATTCCCTCCATGGATGCTTCAAACTCGGTAGTCATTCTAACCAGTTCCGGCCCAGCCACCATCCATCTTCTAAGAACATTTGGATTTTGAGTGAGTCCAACAAGTATATTTCGGGGGGGGTGCACGAGACCCCTATCTAGCCACTAGACTAAAAGCGGCCATTTTGTAAAATGGCCGCCACGGCTACCATAGGATGTTTTCGCGGTGGGTCCATATCTGAAATTATTCATTAGACTATTATCTATGACTGTGCCAAATTTCATGCTTGTACGTATAAACCCACAATTGTTACACCTATCTGCCTGACTATTAGGCGTTCCCGGCGAATTGCCGAGCAGAAGGAAGGCGGAGAATCTAGGTGTATTGGTTGTGATGAATGTGTACATGGGGGCATGCACTACTTTTGAGAGGATGAGTGTGAGAACATCAAACTTTGGTTTGAATTTCGCGGCTGGAAAGGCTCGATGGCTATGAAGACGGGAAAACGAGTTGCTTGGTTTGAGAGGGGACGCTATGTTGTTGTTGGGCGCGAAAGGAGAGACTGGGTGGAGTAGTGGTGAGGCATTCTATGGTTTAAAGCAGGTATGTGGTAATCATAATGTTCATGGGAGTTGCTAAGAGAGTGAGTGGTGTTGGAGGGATGAAATAAGTGAGGGTCACTTGCAGGAGTTGTTGACTTGGCGTGAGAAGTGGTCTGCGGTGACGCCGGGCTAGTGACTTGGCTGGTGAAGTTCCTGCAGTGACCTTGAGGAGTTGTGTGGTGGGTGCCACACTGGCTGCACGGTGGGCAAATTGGACGTGGATATAAGAGGTGCCGGAGAGTGGAGGGTGATCACAGAGGGGTGTTTACCGTTACAAGCAGCAAGGAAAGTGTATGGTGAATGGTTACTGTGAAAGTGGGAAGTGTTATTACTGTGTGTTTACTCAGTTTTTGTTATGTGCAGTGTAATGTAACGCTTGCAGTGTGGGTCAGAGGGTGTGTACTGGCGAAAGGATAAGAAAGGAAATACTGTTACTATTTATGTTCTTTTGTAATTAAAACGGGTGAAAACAAACGGTATTTCCTTGCACCCTGGCAGGAGGTTTTGAGGGTTCAACGTAACGTCACACTGGTGGGTCAGGGTGAGCCCTATCCAAGACGGGTGAGGGTAGCTCTATCCAACTCATTACATATAAAAATCCCCTCTTCTTCAATGACACTCAACTGTATCCTTCTACAATGAACATTCTAGGACTATCCTTTACTAAAAATCTGAACTGGAAATCTCACATCTCATCTCTTGCTAAAACAGCTTCTAAGAAGTTAGGTGTCCTGGGCAGACATTCAGAAAGAGTTAAAGGGCACGGTGTTTAGCTTAACTAACTTCCTCTATTTGTACAACCCGGAAGTCGCGGGGATTCTGGTACGAGATATGGCAGTGGCACTACGGTGTCACTATGGGTGATCTTTTCCGCTTGATAATCTCTCTATTCGTAACTGGTCTTCCTGCCATTTGGGGGAAGCAACCACCCCGGGAGGCGGGTCACAAACCCCGGCTAACACCCGATACCCATCACGGCTGGATGGACAAGGGCTTGGGGTTTTATTAAGGAAAAGGGAGCCATTATACCTTCAGTCTGATGAGTGGCGGTTAGTGGCACCTACCCGCCGGGGTGGTGAAGCGACTCAAGCGAGGTGGTCTACGTGTGAGGTGCCGCCGTTCACCACTCGGCCCATCACCCCATAACAAACTCATAATAAACTCACCACGAGGGTAAGAGATTGTTTTATGGCCTAATTTCATTTGTATACTTGCCCTGTTCAGTTCTTGAGTCAGAAAACATCATATATACTCAATTTATGAGTATTTTTATGTATATTGCGCGCTCTACGCCACCTCTACCGTGGTCGCTATGTTTTGACAGCTTAACGTCTTTAAGTACGTCATCAATCTGCCCGCAGAATGCCAAAAGTTGCCCAAAACAGCTGTTGGAAGTCGCTAGGTCGTGAAGACCGGAAGTTAGCCTCTCTGAATGTAGCCCCTGTGGCGTCTGCGTCCTTTTTTTTCTCCCTCCCAATTGCTTGCTCTCTACAGCGGCCTTATCCGCCCATGTATGGAGTATGTCTCACATGTTTAGGGAGGATCCACTCATACAGCTCTCCTAAACAGGGTTGAGTCAAAAGCTTTTCGTCTCATCAACTCCTCTCCTCTGACTGACTGTCTTCAATCTTTAAATCACTGCCGCAATGTTGCTTCTCTTGCTCTCTTCTACCGTTATTTTCATGCTCACTGCTCTTCTGAACTTGCTGACTGCATGCCTCCCCCCCCTCCCGCGGCCTCGCTGCACAAGACTTTCTACTCATTCTCATCCCTATTCTGTCCATCTTCCTAATGCAAGAGTTAATCAGTATTTTTACTCTTTCATCCCTTTCACTGGTAAACTCTGGAACTCTCTTCCTGTTTCTATTTTTCCACTTTCCTATGACTTAAATCTTTTCAAAAGAAGAGTAACAAGACACCTCCCGAACTAAATTGGCTCACCCCTCTTTTTTATTTTATTCTCTTACTGTCTTCCTTATAGGGACTGGCAACTAAGCGGACTTTGTGTTACCCATTTTTGTTGTGCCCTTGGCCAGTCCTTTTTGATGTTAAAAAAAAAAAAAAAAAAAGTCAATGGTACGTCATCACCCACCAAGGGAAAATGGAATGTTACCAAGGAATCAATTATAGCACGATAAAGTTTCTGCAAAAATCTATTACAGTCAAATAACTTCCATGACAAGTCTAGCACATCCCTTCCTAAGCCTATCTAGTACTCAAACATACATAACAATGGGCGCTTACCCAACACTGTCTGAGGGAGAAGGTGGAGCTGACGGTGATCTTGGTCGGCACCCGCTCACATGCACTGGCATTGGCCATCATATCCACCGACCAGTACCTGTACAGTCCAGCCTCGGTCATGGACGTTATCCTGAGAATGGAAATTAATGCAGTAATAGATTTACGAATGCATTGATAGCAGCTCACGCTGTTGTGGTATTTATGAGATAGATTATTTATAGATAGATTACACTGGGGAACAAATTTTTGTTGAGTTAGGTCTGACACTTGTTATTAAGTAATTTTTGGGTGCTGAATCTAAAACTGATCTCAGTTTTTCTCTATCACGTCAAGTTTTTGAGCTGTAGGATTTTCGTTTTCTTAAAAAAATATGAAAAATACTGTACATAACAGTAACAGTGCTTATTTTATAAAAAGTTGCAAATGTTAACAAACAATGAAAAATGAAAGAAATAGGCATGAATAGAATGTTTATTTAACATTATCATGTTTTTAGAAAGGATAAGGCTATAATTGTGTGCAGGTTAAGGTAAAAATTTACGTTTGTAGCTTTGTCTGGAGTGTTCAACTTGAGGACTATCGCGTTTGATGCTCCAACAATAGTCAGCCATCATATGCACATCCCATCTACCCTGGTAACGTTCTTCCATAACCTTCAAATCTTGGTGAAATCGTTCACCTTGCTCGTCGCTAGCAGCACCAAGATTTTCCGGAAAGTTGGCAAGATGGCTATGCAAAAAATGTACTTTAATACTCATGTTGCAACCAAGCGCTTTGTAGCTCTCCAATAGTTTCTGAACAATTTCTGTGTAATTACTTGCACGTGTATTTCCAAGAAAGTTCTTGACGACGTCTTTGAATGATAGCCAAGCATTCTTTTCAAGGTCTGACATAGTACCGTTGAAATGTTCATCTTTGATGAGCTGTCGAATTTGTGGACCATCAAACACACCGGCCTTGATTTTTTCAATTGACAGTCCAGGAAATGCCAAGATGATGTACTTCAAATAGTCGCCATCAGTTGACAATGCTTTTACAAATTGTTTCATGAGACCTAGTTTTATGTGCAGAGGTGGGAATATTATTTTCTTCCTGTCAACAAGTGGCTCATGTACAATGTTAGGATCTCCAGGTTTAAGATCAGATCTCGGAGGCCAATTCGTCTGAACCCAATGCTTCTCTCGAGCTCTGCTATCCCACATACAGAGAAAGCAGGGATACTTTGTGTATCCACGTTGTTGACCAAGAAGGAAGGACACCATTTTAAGGTCAACACAGATGATCCAATTGTGTTTGTCATATTGCAATAACTCAATGACTCTCTTTACATCTCCATATTCTTCACGAAGACAGACCGAATGCCCAATAGGGACTGCGCCAAACAAATTGCCATTGTGTAGAAGGACACACTTCAAGCTCCGCTTTGAGCTATCAATAAACAATCGCCATTCATTTGGATTGTAGATTGAAAGCCCTAATTCCTTCAGTAAACCAGGAATGTTATGGCAAAACACAAAACCGCTGGCACTTCGAAAGTACTGCAGAAATGTACTTTCTCTGGTTCGAAAGTATGATACCTTCACTCCTTGTTCAAGTATGTTTTCATCGTTCAGTCTTGATGCTAGTATTTCTGAAGCTTTTTTGGATAGGCCCAAATCACGTGCTAAATCATTCAACTCGTGCTGATCAAATCCCCTATGAACTGAATCCTCGTGAATGTCAAAATCTGCATCATTGCTGTCACTGCGTTCTTCAACATCACTCAGATCTTCTAGAGGAGGTAGTTGTTCGAAAACTGGCACTGGAATTTCAGCTGAATGAGGCTGAATGAGGCTCACAAGTGGAATTTTGCTTATCTGGAGGGTAAGCTGTGGAGAAAAAACTTGACGTGCTAGAAAAAAACTGACTACAGATTTGGAATCAGCATGCCAATTTTAGTCTAAATAAGCTCAAAAATCTAACTCAACAATTTTTTTTTTCAAATTGTTCCCCAGTGAATTATTTATAGGGATCATTATGAGATAGATTATTTATAGGGATCACTGATGCCCGGCGATGCCCCACCGCCTCGGCTCTACGTCAGCTACCAGTTTAATACATACATACATCTGCCCCTTCCTAAATATCTATAGTAATGAGCAAGTAATGTTTTTATTATTGAATAAACTAATGATAGAACTATTCTAAGTAAATATTTTTTATGTTACCACCTATTTAAGGGAGATGGTATTAAACTAACTGACTCCTCAACACTCACTGACCCAGCAGTAATGCACTGGATGAAGCCGGTAACAGTAATACAATATTATCTACTTAATTTCTGCTATTCCTTAATAACACCACAAAGGCAAATGTACAGGGATAATGAGGCAGCATTTGAAAGCTACAATTTATAATTAGGAAGAAGAAGGAAAAACTATGAAAAGCTAATAGAGAAGGAAACAAGGCGCGGGAATGAAGTTTAAGAGTCGGATTGCCGTAAAATAAGAATGTAAACGTGGCCACGTCTTGGAGCTTGCTACCAACACTACTATTAGCTGTTTTCCATAAACCACCTTTTAATCACATACAGTACATTTTAAAAGCGAAAACTTTTAGCAGCATGAGAAGCCTCTTTTTTCATTCATCATCACATTCATCTTCTGTTTAGAAGGCAAATACAGCCTTGTTTCAGTTCCTACAACGTAACAATTGGTGTTTACGTAATAATAGTGTTGCAAGGTGTGTATGGATCGATCGAGGAAGACTAAATGTGGCACTAGGGTGTTAAATCGTGGCCACCGAGATGACAAGGCCTGATAGATCGCCCGTGACGTCACATCATGAGGATCCCGCGCGCTCGACCCGCTCCGCTCCCCGTACAGGTTTACTTTCTCAGTTCACGCTCTTATTTATGTCGTTAATCTGAATCCCTGTCATTATCATCAATGGTGGTGGTGGGGGTGGTGGTGGTGTGGTGGTGGTGGTATTGTTGTTGTTGTTGTGGTAGTGGTGGTGGTGGTGGTGGTGGTAGAGGAGGTGGTGGTGGTGGTGGTTTGGTGGTGTTGTGGTGGTGGTGGTATTGTTGTGGTGGTGGTGGTGGAGGTGGTGGTGGTGTTTTGTGTGGTGGTGGTGGTGGGTGGGTGGTGGTGGTGGTGGGTAGGTGGTGGTGGTGGTGGTGGTTGTGGTAGAGGTGGTGGTGGTGGTGGTTTGGTAGTGGTGGTGGTGGTGTTGTGGTGGTGGTGGTTGTGGTAGAGGTGGTGGTGGTGGTGGTGGGGTGGTTGTGGTTGTGGTTGAGGTGGTGGTGGTGGTGGTGGTTGTGGTAGAGGTGGTGGTGGTGGTGGTGGTGGTGGTGGTCTTTCAAGATGAAGAGACCATTAATAACCATCGCTATAGATTTCAAGAAAGCCTTTGACAGTGTGAAAAGAAAGCCCCTAATTGAATGCCTAAAAAAGTTCAGGATACATCCACACATAATTGACGTCATAAGTGACATATACCTAAATGACAAGACCATCCTGTATCTAAACAATGAGATCATAACAAACATGGATGTCACCAGCGGAATAAGGCAAGGCTGCAATGGTTCAACATCACTGTTCTTAATGATAACATATATCATCATCCTACACCTGAACCAAACAAATATTGGATATAAAGATGAGATATGCTTACCCTGCCTTGTTTTATGCAGATGATGGCCTTATTTAGCACAAAGTGAATCAGGTGCCCTAAACATGACATTGACACTCATCTTAGCAGCAAGAGCAAGTGAAACAGTCAACAGTTATTTAAAAGAGCATAATACCAACATATACCAACTTGGTATAGTACACAACACGAAATAACTGACAAATTAAAAGAGCATGATACCAAGAAATGGAAAGCAGAACTACTTGAAGAAGAGACACTTAGACTTTACAGAACATACAAAACACACATAAAAGAAATAGACTTTTATGATAAATGATGAATCCACTACAACTTTGATAAGATGCAGAAGCAATACACTGAAACTAAACTAAACTACAGGAACAGACACACCCTCGGGAACACAGCATGCACGACATGTAACACTGGACTGCAGGAAACTTTAGAACACTTCCTATTACAGTGCGAGGAATATAAAGACATAAGGAAACACTTAAACTTTCTACAAGACAACACACTGACAAATGCTTAAAAACTTACAACATTTTTACTCCCAGCAGATGAACAGGATGCAAATGTGAAGAAACAAACTTTGTTACTGATGTGGAAAATAAGGAAACAGCAAGAACATTGATTAGCAAGCAAGAAAGCCAAGACATTTCACAAGAGCATTCACAAGTATAAGCACAAAACGGGGTGCAGTGCAAGCAACAAACACCACAACACTTCAAGAATCAGAAAAAAATCACCGATACTAAGGTGTTACCCCACACTTCATCGACATCTCTAGTATGGATACCAATGGATAATTATGTAGAGTGTAATTACTTTTATGTCACCATTCTTTCAGAGGCTGCTGGGCACTCGTGGAGAATGTGGGTCCTGATTTTGTGCGGAATGTTGTCAATGCGCGAAATCCTGTAGACCCCTCCATATTTCACTGGTTTTACAGCATAACTGCTGCCCTAAAGCATGTTACAGAGTACTCTGAGATACATATTATTTTATGAGAGTAATTAGATGCACTGGTATTCAGACAAAAGATATTTGAACCTGAAACCTACACCTGAAAAGGCTTTACTTTTGACGTGAATATTTTAATCTTATGAGTAACTATTATTACTTGTAAGTGTTCTCATGGAAAGCTAGGGCCTCTATGTGGCTTGTAACATGTATCAGGCAGCAGTTAAGTCGTAAAACCAGTGAAATAAGAGAGATGAATGGAGGGTCTACAGGATTCGCGCTGACAATATTTCGCGAAACACCCACATTCGTGAACCACATTCTCCACGAGTGCCAGCTGCTAATCCTTCATTAGTTCAAAAACATAGTCAGCCAAAACAGCATGATCCCACTAGCTGTGACGGAGGTGAATTATGAACGTAACATAACACAAATGATAATTCTCAAAATATTAGTAATATTTTTTGTGACATAGCATCCTTCATTTTTAATGCTACAAACATTTCGTTTTGTATGCCTTATAAGTATGCTAGATATGCTAGACTTACCGTCTCACTTCTTTCATTATTAGCTAATAAAGCTACTACAAATACTACAAAGATCATAGACTCCACCTGCTACTGGCCGTCGGTGAAAAATTGTCCGTTTGATTGATCTGAGCCACTGGCTGGCAAGCACCTTGTCTCTTGGGAAAGAGAATATACTCACTCTGGGCTTTTCTGTAGTTCCCATTGCAATTGGGCACACAGCACAAGGACGGCATCTTGCTGGTAACTTGGAAAAATTGTTCCTGCCGTAACACAAGCAAAAATGATACAAGTACACCACATACACACGCCCTGACCGCCTTCGTATGTAGACACAATAGACTGAGCCGTGGCCACCGGTGGAGCGCGCGGGATCCTCATGCTGTGACGTCACAGCCTTTCACCAGGCGATGTAACAGGCCTTGTCTCTCGGTGGTCTCGGTTAAATGCTGGCGATAGAAATGTTGTGTGTTGTGTGTTGTGGTTGGGCGGCGGGCGGCGGGTGACTGCATGGGTGTGTCACTGAGGGTGATCTGCCCGCAATAAAATGTTGTACTATTACACGGTATTATCATACTACCAGATGATATTTAGGACAACTGAACATACCATCATCTTCACGAGACATTAGTGCATATCATGAATGTATAAAAATTACAGTAAACTGTACCTATAATAAGATAATGAGAGCAAAATGAAATCGTGTATAAAAAAAAAAAATCTTGCACCTTTTTTTATTCAACTCCTTATTCCTGTAATTTTGCTTGCATTAAATTTTCATTCACAGTTTCGGAATCAGCACAGTTTTCCGATTATCATGGTATGTGGCACGCCCCAATGCAAAAATATGTAGGTGGTCAAAATCTGCGATGAACGTCAAACTTGTGACAACATAGATTTTCGGCGGGCCGCGGGGCGAGCGTTGCATCTTTGCCTTAGTGCTTGGTGTGTGGAGGGAGGAACAAAAATTCTTCTCAGCTGAGAAGTGTTCAAGCCTTGTGATTGGTCGAAGCTGCCTAAACAGCGCTCAGACAGGCAGCGTGATTGGCTAGTAGGATTCTCGGACGACGTCCACATAAGAAAACGGGGGGGGGGGGGGGGGGGGGGGGGGGGGGGGGGGGCACTCAGTAGAGCACATACCTCCGCCCGAATATTTCATGAATTGGTTGCCATGGCAACAGTTGTTATTCGATTTCATAAAAAAAAAGTATAAGAACGAGTACATTTTTTTTCTAAGTAATAAAAACGTAAAAATAAATAAATATATATATATATATATATATATATATATATATATATAATATATATATATTAATATACATATATATATTATATGCACTCAGTATGAGCGCATACCTCCGGCCGAATATTTCATCAATTGGTTGCCATGGCAACAGTTGTCAATAGATTTCATCCAAAATTAAATCAGTTCTTCCTTATACCAAATAGACTTGGTATACCGAGTTTGGTCCAAATCTATTCGTAACTTTTCGAGAAATCCTGTACACTAACAAACAGACAGACAGACAGATCGGGGTGAAAACATAACCCCTCCAACTTCGTTGGCGGAGGTAATAAGGAAGCTACAAGAGGCCGCGAGGCCTACACGTGGTAGTTCCTGTCACCTAACACTACCTACATCCACCTTTCATCCCCATCCATGAACCTATCCAGCTCCCCTTTAAAGCTCCCCAATGACTCAGCACTAACTACCTGTCTACTGAGACCATTCCATTCATTCACCACCCTATTTGTGAACCAGTTTTTCCCTATTTCCTTTCTAAATCTACGCTTTTCCAGCTTGAATCCGTTACTTCTTGTTCTACCCTGGTTAAAAGCCGTAAGAACTTTTTCGAAATATCGCCTGTACATAGGCCTGAGCCGGTGCCTTAGCCGGGCCGTTACAAAAGCGCCTGAAGACGGGTAAGACGCTCTTTTCGCCTTACCTCTAAGGCACTTCTCAGCATCTCCCCCCTCGGCACTAAATACATTGAATGTATTTAAATACTAAATACATGGGAGAAATGTATTTCAATACTAAACACTAAATACATTTTACGAATGTATTTAAATACTAAATACTAAATACATAAATTGTATTTAAATACATTGTAAATAAATTTTAAATACCACAAATTTTTACATATCCGAAAAAAAGGGATTTCCTTAGGATATATCCTTAGATTTGGGGTTTCCTTAGAAATTTCCTCTCTGGCCTAAATTTCCTAAGCATTTGGAAATTTCCTTGCAAGTGGAAACACTGGTTCACTGTAACATCAGGGTTGCCCGATAGTTGAGCGGGTTTATGGCCAAATTTACTGCAAAAAAAGTATTTACATTTTTTATATTATGAGTATTTAAATACAATGTATTTAAATACATGACAACCAATGTATTTATAAATGCATTTCTAAATACAGAAATGTATTTAAATACGTATTTAAATGCAAATGTATTTAAATACTGCCCAGCTCTGTATATATATATATATATATATATAATGAAGATATAAACCAGCGCGGGTAGAAACATCTTGATTGTTTATTTGGAACGTTTCGGCTATACATAAGCCATCATCAGCCTAAAATCGGATACAAAATTTTGTTAAAAATGAAAATATACAAATTATAAAATTATTTGCGCATTTAAAATGCCTAACCTAAAATAAAATAAAATAAGAATAAAAATTATAAAACAGTAATAAAAATACTACACCTACCAATCAACATCGCAGTGGAGTGTGGGATTCCCACATGGTCTAAAAGCACACGAGCGGGGTTGAGGTGCCCTGTGCGCAGAGGGACGGTTTGTGGTGGTGGGTGAGGAGGCTCTCACATATCCATCGGGTGGAGTCGTGGGAGCTTGTGTGTAAAATATTAAAGTCTTGGTTTGTTATTGGGTGGCCTGAGGCTTCGGAATGATCCCGAATGGCTGAAAATGGTGGTTTGGACACGGGTTTGCCAGTCCTGTGAGACAGTCCCCGATGCTCCGCGATCCTAGTGGTGAGGTGGCGTTTGGTCTGCCCAATATAAGCAGCGTTACAGCTACTGCACTTAAATTGGTACACCACTGAGGAACGCAGGGCATCAGGGATTCTCTCCTTGAGTTTAAAACAGTGTGATAACGTATAAGGGGGCTTGAATACTACTCTAAGTATTCAATATATATATATATATATATATATATATATATATATATATATATATATATATATATATATATATATAATATATATAATATATATATATATATATATATATAATATATATATATATATATATATTATATATATATATATATATATATATATATATATATATATATATATATATACATAAGTTTTATTATATCTTTATTATATATTATATCCTACCTCTCATGCAAGGTAATTATTCGACCTGGAAATACTCCCTGTCTGTGAGCTTCCAAGTGAGAGGAAGGTCCGTACCCAGCAGTATCTGAGGGAAAGCATCAATCTTGCGTTGATCTTGTCCGGCACCCGCTCACATACGTGCATTCGCAACTCATTCCCCAATACGTAGTTGCACTGGTCAGCCTTAGTCATGAATGTTATTTTGTAATCGGGCACAAAATGCGATTCATTACTTACGAAAGTATATACCAGCTTATATTGACGTTACACATTTAAATAAATACCAATGACAATTACGTAGTTCCGCAACACAGTTCAGGGACAGCTTTCGATTGAACAAAAAACAATCTTAGAAAATCATGAAGGAGCCGTAATATGTGAAGGGAGAGAAGCGAAGATCAGCGAATTAACTGAAGAGAGGAGTTATCACAACGTCAGAATGTTGAATAATCCCCAGTCTTTATGATGATTCAGACAACATAAAGACACTGTCCAAAAGTCAGCCAGGCAAATAAATTGCTTAGCTCACTTGCACGTATGTTTAGATACAAGAATAAAAAAAAATTTAATGGTAAAGTTGAATTGGTGTAATAGACTGTTGTTGTCAGCTACATAATTTTGGTACGTTTTCCATGGTTAAATAAAAATAATTTGTCGATGAAACGTGGAAATA
>JACEEZ010001628.1:30000-50714 GCA_016584305.1 Chionoecetes opilio | reverse complement strand
ATAAAAAATGCTAAATCTCTAACTGCCCTACAAACCTTGGCCAGCGGTCTAGACTGTGCTGAGGGCGACGGCGGAGTAGCAACTTATTTATTCTTATTAGATCATTTTTGTCAGTGATTTTGACCCAAGAAACAGCTTTCCAAGAGGTTTGAAGGTTAGTAGAAGACGTGTGTGACAAACGTTTAGTCCTTCATAAGGTAGGAAGCGAGATAAGGGAGGGGCGATAAAACGGGGTGCAGTCAGTTCGCACACAAGTTGTTTCGTACACCAGTAGATTCGTACACCAAAAAGTGGTTTCGTAGTCTATATGAAACCATAGTCGTTTCGTACACTCAGCTCAGAGGTGAACTTGACTACTAAAGTTACGAAACGACACCAGGTATGTACAAAAAAACCAATACAAAAACAAAAATATACAAAAAAAATAGGAAAAAAATATATAAATCAACTGTAATTCTGAAAGGTGCACAGTCAATTCGTACACAAGTTCGGGGTGCTATTGTGTTGTATTCTTGCATGAAAGTAAAACTCCTATTGTGTTGTATTCTTGCATGAAAGTAAAACTCCAAGTTGACGTGCAGGGATTTTATGTAGTGCAGTGAGACAGTACAGCAGAGTACACGCAGATAAAACAACACTGCGTAATATTAGTGAGGGAATCAACGTCTCACTAGAATATCCATGGCGAGTAAATCCAAGTATGTACAGTAAGTATGTACAAGTATGTACAGGTTTGGTGGTGTTGTGGTGGTGGTGGTAGAGGTGGTGGTGGTGGTATTGTTGTTGTTGTGGTGGTGGTGGTGGTGATCTTTCAAGATGAAGAGACCATTAATAACCATCGCTATAGATTTCAAGAAAGCCTTTGACAGTGTGAAAAGAAAGCCCCTAATTGAATGCCTATAAAAGTTCAGGATACATCCACACATAATTGACGTCATAAGTGACATATACCTAAATGACAAGACCATCCTGTATCTAAACAATGAGATCATAACAAACATGGATGTCACCAGCGGAATAAGGCACGATTGCAATGGTTCAACATCACTGTTCTTAATGATAACATATATCATCATCCTACACCTGAACCAAACAAATATTGGATTTAAAGATGAGATATGCTTTATCCCTGCCTTGTTTTATGCAGATGATGGCCTTATTTTAGCACAAAGTGAATCAGGTGCCCTAAACATGACATTGACACTCATCTTAGCAGCAAGAGCAAGTGAAACAGTCAACAGTTATTTAAAAGAGCATAATACCAACATATACCAACTTGGTATAGTACACAACACGAAATAACTGACAAATTAAAAGAGCATGATACCAAGAAATGGAAAGCAGAACTACTTGAAAAAGAGACACTTAGACCTTACAGAACATACAAAACACACATAAAAGAAATAGACTTTTATGATAAATGATGAATCCACTACAACTTTGATAAGATGCAGAAGCAATACACTGAAACTAAACTAAACTACAGGAACAGACACACCCTCGGGAACACAGCATGCACGACATGTAACACTGGACTGCAGGAAACTTTAGAACACTTCCTATACAGTGCGAGGAATATAAAGACATAAGGAAACACTTAAACTTTCTACAAGACAACTCACTGACAAATGCTTAAAAACTTGCAACATTTTTACTCCTAGCAGATGAACAGGATGCAGATGTGAAAGAAACAAACTTTGTTACTGATGTGGAAAATAAGGAAACAGCAAGAACTTGATTAGCAAGCAAGAAAGCCAAGACATTTCACAAGAGCATTCACAAGTATAAGCATAAAACGGGGTGATCAAGCAACAAACACCACAACACTTCAAGAATCAGAAAAAAATCACCGATACTAAGGTGTTACCCCACACTTCATCGACATCTCTAATATGGATACCAATGGATAATTATGTAAGTGTAATTACTTTATATCACCATTCTTTCAGAGGCTGCTGGGCACTCGTGGAGAATGTGGGTCCTATTTTGTGCGAATGTTGTCAATGCGCGAAATCCTGTAGACCCCCTCCACATTTCACTGGTTTTACAGCATAACTGCTGCCCTAAAGCATGTACAGAGTACTCTGAGATACATATTATTTTATGAGAGTAGTTAGATGCACTGGTATTCAGACAAAAGATATTTGAACCTGAAACCTACACCTGAAAAGGCTTTACTTTTGACGTGAATATTTTAGTCTTATGAGCAACTATTATTACTTGGAAGTGTTCTCATGGAAAGCTAGTGCCTCTATGTGGCTTGTAACATTATCAGGGCAGCAGCTAAGTCGTAAAACCAGTGAAATAAGAGAGATGAATGGAGGGGTCTACAGGATTTCGCGCTGACAATATTTCGCGAAACACCCACATTCGTGAACCACATTCTCCACGAGTGCCAGCTGCTAATCCTTCATTAGTTCAAAAAACATAGTCAGCCAAAGCAGCATGATCCACTAGCTGTGACGGAGGTGAATTATGAACGTAACACAACACAAATGATAATTGTCAAAATATTAGTAATATTTTTTGTGACATCCGCCATTTTTAATGCTACAAACATTTCGTTTTGTATGCCTTATAAGTATGCTAGATATGCTAGACTTACCGTCTCACTTCTTTCATTATTAACTAATAAAGCTACTACAAATACTACAAAAATCATAGACTCATCCTGCTACTGGCCGTCGGTGAAAAATTGTCCCGTTTGATTGATTTGAGCCACTGGCTGGCAAGCACCTTGTCTCTTGGGAAAGAGAATATACTCACTCTGGGGCCTTTTCTGTAGTTCCCATTGCAATTGGGCACACAGCACAAGGACGGCATCTTGCTGGTAACTTGGAAAAATAGCTCCTGCCGTAACAAAAGCAAAAATAATACAAGTACGCCACATACACACGCCCTGACCGCCTTCGTATGTAGACACAATAGACTGAGCCATGGCCACCGGTGGGGCGCGCGGGATCCTCATGCTGTGACGTCACAGCCTTTCACTAGGCGATGTAACAGGCCTTGTCTCTCGGTGGTCTCGCCCCAACACCCCGGGAGGCGGGGTGGGCTTCTCATCTCTCTCTCTCTCTCTCTCGTCTCCTTCTCTCTCTCTCTCTCTCTCTCCTCTCTCTCCTCTCTCTCTCTCTCTCTCTCTCTCTCTCCTCGAGAGAGAGAGAGAGAAGAGAGAGAGCGTGCATAGCGGAAGGTGTGAAATATATGAGTTGATCTCCTTCCACTAACCCCGCCATCCCCCTTCATATGCCGCTATGTTAATCTAGCTGGGAGTGAGTGTATGTGTGAAGAGAGAGAGAGAGAATTGAATTGAATTGAATATTTCTAACATACAATAATGGTTCCAGCCACCCCTTATCTCATTTATGGGTCCAGCCACCTCCCTTATCTCATTTATGGGTGCAGCCACCCTCCCTATCTCATTTATAGGGCCAGCCACCCTCCCTTATCCAGTAATGGTTTCAGCCCCCCCCTTTCTATTACCTCACGCATTCTTTTAGGCATTGAAGAGACATAGTTTTCAATTATGTCTTGCTTACGGTGCAGGAATTTCCCAATCCCTTTTGATATGGGCCAGTAACTGGTTCGGTCTCGTTCCCGTTCTCGCTCACCATCCGTTGACATATACGCCACTACGTGCTCTATTGGGTTAAGGTCGCAACTCTTGCTAGGCCAGTCGAGAAGGACCAGGTCATCTCGACCTGCAAACCACTGCCGCACTACCTTCGCCATATGGAAGGCTGCGATCCTGGACAAGATGATGGGTCCAGCCAGGGTGAGAGGGGAAATGTCTTTCTCGAAGAGAAGGGAGAAGGAAATTATCAAGAAGGTCCAAAAATTTTCAGCAGTGAACCTCCCTTCTATCTTAAACCACGTCACCCACTCCATGCATGGAAATCCATCCAACACGTTGCAGGTGACGGGGGCCCCCTCCTTGTCTCCGTGCAGATGTTGCGGGGCTCATATCTGCAACAATAAAAATCAGACTGTAATATAGATTAGATTAAATTAACCTATCCAAGATAAAGAGTTTGGTTTCATCCGGGAAGATAAAGATGACAATGTTTCTTTCCATCAAATGTAAACAGTCCACTTAGGGAATATTACCTGGTGTTATCCCTCCTCCACACCCTACTGTGCCATGATCAATCAATCAATCATTGGGGGCATACGCCGGGGGGCGCTTTCGCCTCGCCCACCCTACGACGCCACTTCCCGGGGTTCACCACGCGCGAGTTCCCATGCAGGCTCCTTTCCCCATACCAAGCAGCTCCGGACAAGAAACATCAACTTCCCCCAAAGCCACGAGCCTTGTGGGGGCCCCCTTGGCCTCCTCCCCCGCCGGATTGTCTCTTACAGATACAACCCGATGGGAAGGATCGGTTTCAGGGTAGCGTGCCACATGCCCTTTATACCCGAAGTTGGCGCTGACGGACTATGCAGGTAATAGGCCTCAAATTCAGTCCCACGGTGCAATCGCTGATTTGACACGTAATTATCCCAGCGATACCCCATGATTCTGCGAAGACACTTATTACCAAGGCATTGATTCGCTCTTCAAGTCACTATTTAGTGTCCATGTTCACAACCATAGAGTAAGACAGGGATCACAAGCGACTTGAAGATCCGGATCTTTGTCCTCCTGCACAGGTACCGGCAACGCAAATACTCCCGCTGAGCGAGTCCATAACACCGTGGGCTATGCCAATCCGCCGTAAGGTTCTTGACGTGACCCGCCGTCAATGGACTGCGCTACCAAGGTATGTAAACTTTCCAAGACTCAATATCCTCGCCAAAACGCATGAACAGACTGTACTGCTTAATCTAGTAAGTCTCCAAACACCCGGGACCTTGGTCTTGAGCCAGGAGACCGCAGTCCCAAAGGCTTTGCCTCCTCGTGCAGCGCCTCGAGAGCCATCACCAGGACCTCCAGCGACTCAGCAAAGATTACTGCATCATCGGCAAAAACAAGATCAGTGATCTTTGTGTTGCCGACGGATGCTCCACAATCACTTTGATCTAAAAACCTTGTCCAATACCCAGTCCATACAAGCGTTGAAAAGTGATGGGGCAAGGACGCACCCTTGCCTCACTCCTGTATTCACGGGAAAAGAAGCTGGATACACCTGCCCACACTTCACAGCACTCTCAGTCCCAGAATACAGACCAGTTATCAAACCAATAGTCCTTGCGGGAATCCCTCGAAGTCGCAGAAGATCCCAGAATGACTCACGATGCACTGAGTCAAACGCCTTCTTGAGATCAACATAGGCTGCAAGCATCCCCTGTCGAAACTCCACGTCGGCGTTCCACCAGGACACGAAGCGCAGGAACGGTCCGTTGTTGACTTACCGGGGCGTAAAACCCAGATGCTGAGGGTTCTCTGATGCTTCACCAGATGACTGCGAATTCGTGTCAGCAATAGATGGGCAAGCACCTTGCCTGGTAACGTGAGCAGTGAAATACCGCGGTAATTTGTTGCAGCCCTGACGGTCCCCTTTCCCTTTCCAGATAGGGACGATCACCCCCTTTTCCAGTCAGAAGGAATGGTACCTGATTGCCACACGGCAGTCGGACGCATGCAACCCGCGGATCATGGCCTCACCCCCAGTTTTGAGGAGCTCCGACTGATATTACAAACACCAGCTGCCTTTCCACCCTTCAACTTTGCTACAGCCTCTCTGATTTCGTCAAGAGGGGGTGCGCTTTCGTCAATGGGAGGATCGGCATCCATGCCTGTAACCCAGTGGTGTGAAGCTGCTCAGTTGGAGGGTCCCCGTGAACAACTGCCCAAAGTACTCAGCCCAACGAGCCATCTGCCCATCCATGTCCGACACGAGGGCCCATCTGCTGTTCGAATAGCACTCGCCCGAGAAGGAAACTTGGAACGGAGCTTCTTCAGGGCTCGGTAGGCGGGTCGGAGGTCATTAGCTTTTAAAATGACCTCGACATCCTCAGCGAGACTCCTGACATACCTCTCCTTGTCTCTCCTCAGGAGGGTTCTAGTCCGGCGTGACAGAGCCCTGTGCTGGTCCGGTTCCCAGCCAGCCTGGCAGCGCGACTCTCCTCGATTTCTCCAGCGTCTCCGTCGAGACAAAACCACGCCTTGACCTCGGGCGCTCCCCAATACACTCCTTGGCAGCCTGTAGAGTTTCACGTTTGAAGGTATACCACAGTTCTACAGGATCCCCGAGAGCACCCAGCACATCAAACCGATTTGAGACTGCCACCGCATACTCATGAGCACATGTCAAGTCCTTTAGTTCTCAAGATGAAAAAACAGTATGGTTACCTCTTGAGATTCTTCTGGAGTTGACATGAACCTTAAGTGTAGCAACAACAAGGGCTGTGATCTGTTCCAAAGAACTCAGCACTCCCGGGAAACCCTGCAGTTTTTGGAGGATCCTCCAACAAGTACTAACGAGGATTTTGGTCGATCTCCTTACTACCCCTCCGGCATTACTATACCATGTCCAGCGGTGTAGCTCTGGCCTCTGATACCAAGAACCTGCAATTCTCAACCCCTGGACCTTGCAAAGTTCAGAAGCAGAGAAACTGTTGGTGTTTCTGGTACCGGAGCCATGGGGACAAACACGCAACTCGTAGCCATCTCTCACAGTGCCAGTAGTACGATTTAAGTCGCCAAGACAATAGTTTTGGGCCCGAGGAAGACACTGGTCTAATACTGTATCTATCAGACACTGGTCTAAAACAAATCGAGTTTGGCGTAGAACATCTCCTTCTCTTCAGTTTTACGGGATCTCGGTAGGAGCGTACACTGAACAAGAGACATGAAACCCAGAGTTGTGTTTCATCCTCACCCGCATCATACGCTCATCAACCGGAGTAACCTCAACAACTGACGGCTGCAGTTTGCTGGAGATGCCTATAGCTACTCCCCGTACACGGTGACCATTGCTCATGCCGGACCCCTGGTCCGTAGGGCAATGTTTAGGTGTAACCCCCACTGCTAGTCTCGCCACTGCCAGGCCTCCTCGTCTCAGAGAGTCCCACTATATCCACCCTCAGCCTACTGAGCTCGCCCGATAGGAGAGGTAGTCGATGATCGTCTGAGAGGCTCAGAACGTTCCACGAGCCCACACGAAGAACCCTCCGCAGGTTGATCCCAGGAGTTGAATTTGACGGCCAGGCGCCGCCTCTGCACCGCCCCGGCCACCCCCATAAGAAAATGTTGGGCTAGGGGGCCCTACCACTTGATTTAGAGTGCGGGATTCCCGAGGGCTTTGCCCCGCACCGTATAATATGCCATGATCGGAGGACCGGAATGTCTTCTCGTCACAGAATATCACCTGTGACCAAAAATCCAGTCCTTTGTTTGCATGCTGCTCAGCAAAGGCCAGTCGAGACGCACGGTGTGCGTCTGTCAAGAGTTCCTTCTTGGCAAGCAACGCGGCAGTGCAGGTTTTCTGCATGAAGGCGCCTCCTGACTGTATCGACGGATGCATCCAGTCCAAGGGTGTTGTTTTGGGCCCAGGGTTGGGCCCTCAATCTTATCTTTAAAGTGGGGTTTGGAAAGTGGTTCCGTTTCCAGTAAATTTTAAAGAGTTTTTTCCAAGTATTTATTATTAAAGAGGCCACCAAAATTTTATTGATTATTTAAATTTAAAATTAAACAAATCGTAATTTTTGAAGGCCTACCACGAATAATTTTGGGTAATTTATGGAACAAAATTTTTTAAAACATTAAAAAATTCTAAATTTTTTCAATCCTAAGAATCAACTTTATTACAGGCAAGTTGGAAACTGAACTTTTTTCATCCTAAGGAAAACCACAATGGGCAGTTGGGTGATTTTTTCCAGGGGTCCGAAGGGGGATTTCCATCCCTTTGTTGCTTAGTTGTGCTCCCTTTTCAGGATCATTTTGTGTCCTCGTAGAACGATTGAACTGTCATGTCTGTTCATTTTGAATTCAAGAATGTGACTGACCGAGCTCAGAGTTCCTAAGCCTGGATTCACCTAGCTTGATCCCTTATCCAAAACTTTATGTCTTTAGACTCCGAAAGCAAACACAAACTGACTTGCGACCACACAAGGTGAACGTCCTCTACTGTCACCAGAAATCGTATTCTTCCAACTTTTAACAGAAACGCCCCATCTCTAGATACCAAAAAAAAACATGTATAATATCCAGACACCAAAAGTAAAAACAGACTTTTCGCGCTCTCTCAACCTCTCTCTCTGGTTATATATATATTATATAAAAATCTATTAATATATATATATATATATAATATATTATATTATATATTATATATATATATATTTTATATATATATTTTTATTTTTAATAATATATATATATATATATAATATATAGATATATATAAAAATATATATATATATATATAATAAGAAAAACATAAAAAATAAGGAAGCTATAATAGGCTGAGGCCTACACGTGGTAGTTCCTGTTACCTAACACTACCATCATCCATTTTTCACCCCATCCATGAAGTAATCCAGCCCACTTTTAAAACTATCTAATGACTTCGTACTAACTACCTGTCTACTGAGTCCATTCCAATCATTTACCACCCTATTTGTGAACCAGTTTTTCCCTATTTTTTTTCAAAATTACGCTTTCCAGTTTGAGTCTGGAATATATTTTATATATATATATATATTATATATAATATATATATATACATATATATATACATTATATATATTATATATATTATAAAATATATTATATATTATATATATATATATATAATATATTATATATATAATATATTATATATATATATATTTTATATTTATATATATATATTACTAATATATAATTTTTTTTTTTATATATAACTGTATTTTATATTATAAGTCATAAAACTTAATTGCTGAATTTTTATTGTTATGAATCATATAATTAAAGAAAATAATTTATATACTATTCAGAACGAAATATATTAGTATATATATATACGTTATAACTATCAGAGATTAGAGAGATGAGAGAAGAGTAGAGAAGAGAAGAGAGAGAGAGAGGAGAGAGAAGAAGAGAGAAGAATGATGAGAGAGATGAGAGAGAAGAAGATAGAGAGAGTAAGATGAGAAGAGAGTATTTTTTTTTAGGATGAGCATGTATAGAGATAAGGAAGAGACGAGCCTGAGAGATGCGTGATGAGAAGCATGTGATAGAGAAATAATTTAGAGAGTAGAAAGAGAATTAGAAGGAATAGAGAGAGAGAGATAGAGAAGAGAGAGAGGGTCACGGCGACCTGAGACCCTCAAATCCTTATCTCGTGTGTCCTCCTCCTCTCTCTCTCTACCTCTCTCTCCTCTCTTCTCCTCGCTCTTCTCTCTCCTCTCTCTCGTCTCAGCTCCTTCTCTCCTCGTCTGCGACTGCGTTAGCATGCGAAACTGAGTACGAGTAGTAGAATTCAAATAGGGTTGAGGAGAGAGAGAGAGAGAGAAGAGAGAGAGAGAGAGAGAGAGAGAGAGAGGAGAGGAGAGAGAGAGAGAGAGAGAGAGAGAGAGAGAGAGAGAGAGGAGAGAGGGAGAGAGAGAGAGAGAGAGAGAGAGAGAGAGAGAGAGAGGAGAGAGAGAGAGGAGAGAGAGAGAGGAGGAGAGAGAGAGAGAGAGAGAGAGAGAGAGAGAGAAGAGAGAGACGAGAAGACTGAGGGTAAAATTTGACCTTTGGAAAAAGGCTTTGGTAAATTTCCGTGGGGTTTTGGGGAAAAAGATTGCGGCAGCGGTGCCCAGTCGCCTTTGTTATTTATAGTACATCCTCTTGTGAATTCACACACACCACATCAACAACAATTATGTCTAGGACAGTTATATTGGATAAATTTCACTATCACATTATGTACGTGCATGCTCACCGTGAATTGCTACACACCACTACAATTATCTTCAAAACACTGAAAATATATAGAAAGCGAATACAATCACGATTTCCACGCGTGGGAATGACACTAGTACACCCCAAGGTTGAGGGCTTTAAGATTAGAGAAAGTGTGTGGAATGTACGCCTCCATGCCAGAGACTATGACCTCAGCTATGCGCTCTGCACAAAGAGATGGGTCTCTGACATGGAACCAGTAATCATTCCATGGAAAATCAGAGTAGTACTGCCTTAGAACTTCCCACTTAACTGAGTTGAAATGCTAGAAGCACCTCCGTTTAGATGCGTCCCGAGGCGGCACCGGAGCGATAGGACAGGTTACAAAAATAAGATTGTGATCAGAGGAACCCAACGGAGAGAATAATTTCGCAGAGTAAGCAGAAGGGTTAGTAGTTAGGAAAAGATCAAGAATGTTGGGCGTGTCTCCAAGGTGGTCAGGAATACGGGTAGGGTGCTGCACCAGCTGCTCTAGGTCTTGGAGGATAGAAAAGTTGTAGGCTTGTTCACCAGGTTGGTCAGTGAAAGAAGATGATAGCCAATGCTGGTGGTGAACATTGAAGTCCCCATGAATGGAAATTTCTGCTAAAGGAAAATGAGATGAGATGTGCTCCACTTTCGATGTTAAATAGTCGAAGAATTCTACATAGTCCGAGGAGTTAGGTGAGAGATATACAGCACAGATAAATTTAGTACGAGTGTGACATTGAAGTCGAAGCCAGATGGTAGAAAATTCGGAAGATTCAAGACCGTGGGTACGAGAGCAAGTGATGTCGTTACGCACATATACGCAACAGCCGGCTTTTGATTGAAAATGAAAATAGAAACAGTAAGAGGAGACAGAAAAAAGACTGCTGTCAGTGCTCACAGACAACTGGGTTTCGGTGAGGAAAAGAAGATGAGGTTTAGAGGAGGAGAGAGGTTTATGAGAGGTTTATGAGGCGGCAGATAATGATAAGGATTATGATATAATATATCTGGACTTTAGTAAGGCATTTGACAAAGTACCACACGAGCGACTCTTAAATAAGGTTAAGGCTCATGGAATAGATGGAAAGGTTCTTTATTGGATCAGAGCTTGGCTAAGTACTAGGCAACAAAGGGTTACAATTAATGGTTCTAAATCTGAATGGGGACTGGTGACAAGTGGAGTTCCACAAGGGTCTGTTTTGGGTACATTACTATTTTTGATTTACATCAACGACTTGGATAGTGGGATTAGCAGTGATATCAGCAAGTTTGCTGATGATACTAAGGTAGTAGGATTATTGGATCACAGTCTGATGTAAACATATTGCAGGGAGACTTAGATAAACTTAACGACGGGGCAGTCAGATAGCAGATGTAATTTAATATTGATAAATGCAGCGTTATGAATGTTGGTAGAAAAAACCCTGGTAATAGATACACCATATGCAATGTATCGCTGAAAAGATCAGAAGGTGAAAAAGATCTTGGAGTGAGGGTGAGCCCAGACCTCCGACCTAGGAAACAATGTATTGAAGCCAGAAATAGAGCTAATATAGTATTAGGATTCATTACCAGAAGTGTTAAAAGTAGAAGTGCGGAAGTTATTCTAAAGCTTTATCTGGCTCTAGTCAGGCCTCACCTAGACTATGCGGTTCAGTTTTGGTCTCCATATTACAGGATGGATATAGCCTTGGTAGAAACAGTGCAGAGAAGGATGACCAAAATGATACAAGGGATGCGTAACTTTAGTTATGAGTAGAGATTGAAGTTATTAAGATTACACTCACTCGAGAGACGCAGAGTAAGGGGCGGCCTGATAGAAGTTTTTAAGTGGATAAAGGGATTTAATATAGCAGAGGTAGGAAAAGTTTTTACAGCTTTTAACCAGGGTAGAACAAGAAGTAACGGATTCAAGCTGGAAAAGGGTAGATTTAGAAAGGAAATAAGGAAAAACTGGTTCACAAATAGGGTGGTGAATGAATGGAATGGTCTCAGTAGACAGGTAGTTAGTGCTGAGTCATTAGGAGGCTTTAAAGAGGGCTGGATAGGTTCAATCAATCAATCATTGGGGGCATACGCCGGGGGGCGCGTCGCCTCGCCCACCCTACGACGCCACTCCCGGGGGTCACCACGCGCGAGTTCCCATGCAGGCTCCTTTCCCATACCAAGCAGCTCTCGACAAGAAACATCAACTTGCCCCAGCCACGAGCCTTGTGGGCGCCCCCTTGGCCTCCTCCACGCCGGATTGTCTCTTACAGATACAACCCGATGGGAAGGATCGGTTTCAGGGTAGCGTGCCACATGCCCATATAGCCCAAGTTGGCGCTGACGGACTATGCAGGTAATAGGCCTCGATTCAGTCTCACGGTGCAATCGCTGATTTGACACGTAATCATCCCAGCGATACCCCATGATTCTGCGAAGACACTTATTACCAAAGGCATTGATTCGTCTCTTCAAGTCACTATTTAGTGTCCATGTCTCACAACCATAGAGTAAGACAGGGATCACAAGCGACTTGAAGATCCGGATCTTTGTCCTCCTGCACAGGTACCGACAACGCCAAATACTCCCGCTGAGCGAGTCCATAACACCGTGGGCTATGCCAATCCGTCGTAAGACTTCTTGACGTGACCCGTCGTCATTATGGACTGCGCTACACCAAGGTATGTAAAACTTTCCAAGATCTCAATGTCCTCGCCACACGCATGAACAGACTGTACTGCTTCATCTAGTAAGTCTCCAAATACCTGGACCTTGGTCTTGAGCCAGGAGACCTCAAGTTCCAAAGGCTTTGCCTCCTCGTGCAGCGCCTCGAGAGCCATCACCAGGACCTCCAGCGACTCAGCAAAGATTACTGCATCATCGGCAAAAACAAGATCAGTGATCTTGGTGTTGCCAACGGATGCTCCACAATCACTTTGATCTACAACCTTGTCCAATATCCAGTCCATACAAGCGTTGAAAAGTGATGGGGCAAGAACGCACCCCTGCCTCACTCCTGTATTCACAGGAAAGAAGCTGGATACACCTGCCCCACACTTCACAGCACTCTCAGTCCCAGAATACAGACCAGTTATCAAACCAATAGTCCTTGCAGGAATCCCTCGAAGTCGCAGAAGATCCCAGAGTGACTCACGATTCACTGAGTCAAACGCCTTTTTGAGATCAACATAGGCTGCAAGCATCCCCTGTCGAAACTCACGTCGGCGTTCCACCAGGACACGAAGCGCTAGGATACGGTCCGTTGTTGACTTACCAGGCGTGAACCCAGACTGCTGAGGTCTCTGATGCTTCACCAGATGACTGCGAATTCGTGTCAGCAATAGATGGGCAAGCACCTTGCCTGGTACGCTGAGCAGTGTTAATACCGCGGTAATTGTTGCAGTCCTGACGGTCCCCTTTCCCTTTCCAGATAGGGACGACCAGCCCCCTTTTCCAGTCAGGAGGAATGGTACCTGATTGCCACACGGCAGTCAGGACAGCATGCAACCCGCGGATCATGGCCTCACCCCAGCTTTGAGGAGCTCCGCACTGATATTCAACACCAAGCTGCCTTTCCACCCTTCAACTTTGCTACAGCCCTCTGACTTGTCTCCTTCTTCTACAATGAACATTCCTTGGACTATCCTCATTACTACAAAATCGGACTGGAATCTCACATCTCATCCTCTCTCTTGCTAAAAAAAGCTTCTAAGAAGTTATTGTTCTGTGGCGGTCTCGGTCCAGTTGGCGTTGGTCCTTTTTTTATTAATGTAATATGCTTATCCCTTCCATCTGCTTGTTCTCTAACAGGGGCCTATCCGCCCATGTATGGAGTAATGTCTCGTCTCACTTTTTGGGGGGACCACTCCTACAACTCTCCTAAAACAGGGTCGAAGTCAAAAGCTTTTCGTCTCATCAACTTCCCTCATCTGAATGCCTGCGTTTTTTTTCAACTTTTTATCTCACCGCCGCAATGTTACTTCTCTTTGCTATCTTCTAAACCGTTTATTTTCAATGCTCACTAGCTCATTCTGAACCTTGCTACTAAATCTATGCATTAGCCTCCCACCACTCTCTCACCGTACCATCCCCTTCATAGGCCGCGGCATCCGCCGTCGGCCGTCGCTGCACAAGAGTACTTTCTATTTTCTTTTCTCTAACTCATTCCTCACATACCCTATTATGTCTCCTATAGTCTTTCTAATGTCTATGCAAGTAAAGTTAATCATTACTGATAGTATTATCTTTACACTCGTTTCAATATCAATCCTTTCACTGTAAACGTCAAAGAAATCTCTCTCTTTCTTTCCTATCTCTTTCCTTCCGGTTTTCTATTTTTTTTCTTTTTTCTTTTTTTTTTTTTTTTTTTTTTTTCTTTTTTTTCACCTTCGCTAGTCCTAAACGACTTAAAATTAAAAAAATATCTTTTTCACAAGAGAGAGTGACAAAACACCTCCCTGAAATGCACTAAATTGGACCAACCCCAACGCACCCCCAAACCCCCAAGGCCTACAACCACCCCCCACCAACCCCCCCTTTCTTTATTCTCTTACGGTCTTCTTTTTAGTGACTGGCAATTAAGTAATCGGGAAGCGGTAAGCGGGGGGGGGGGCGGAATCGGTGGGGGTAGAAGGCGGGGCGGGAAAGCGGGACGGGGAGCGGGAGAGCGGCTTTTGTTTTTACCGTCTACTTTTTTTTTTTTTTTATTTTTTGTGTTTTTAACCACTTTTTTTTTTTTTTTGCGGCGGGGTGCGGCGGCGGCGGGCCATTGGGCAAACTTTCTTCGTGTTGGTGGGCAGAGACCTTTTGTGATATTAAAACAAAAAAGGGGAAAAAAAAGTGTCAAGACGAGGCAGAAATCAAGAGAAGAGGAAAATGCTGACTGCAAGTGCAATGATGCAAAGGGAATTAAGAAACATACAATATGAGGAACATATAACGGCTTGATTTAAGATATGAATTAGTTTCAAAGTTTTTCTTTAACATGAAAAGAAATCCCTAGCTACTCCTTCTAACACAGCAAGCCAGTGCATATGTGTGCTGGCACAATGTGACTTTACAGACCATAGCAGGCAGTGTCCCCTTTTGGTGTACTGAGGAGCCAACCTCAAGAACACATGCCAAGGGGGGATGTTGACTTGACCCCGACACCGACCGCCTCTCTCGCCTTCCCTCACCTGGACTGGAATCAGCCTTGTATTATATTTCCTACCCACTGTCCTTCTTGCCGTCCCAGTGGTTGCATTAGATTCGCCTTGGTGCTTCAATCAAGCCAAAGCTGTGTCTATTTATAATATCATACATGTAATTAGTCCAGATAATGTTATAAGATCAGAATATGGATAACATAAATACGTTCGGTGCTGTCTCCGCCCCAGCTTTCAGTCACTGAGCATTGGGACTCCGGCGAGTGACGCTTCAAACCCATCCTCACATCGGCACCTGTAACCAGCTCAAGGCACCGTTCGATTCGGATGCCCGAGTGAGTGATGCAGTTGATCATAACGCCAGACTACTGATTGTTAGGTTGTGGGTATGGCTACTGACACATTTGTGCTGCGAAATTGATGACGATGGTATTGGGTCTTCTGGTGCAGCTGCCCCAAATGTACCAGGTGACCCGCCTGTGGGGAGGAAGATGCATCGGTCGTTCTGGACGAAATTGGGAGTTCAATTCCAACCATTTTAATATAGTGGAAAGTGTCAGGCACGATATCAGTAACTTCCCGTCCGCCGGTATCCGAGAGCTGCTTCCCTCCCGTACGCCGGTATCCCGACACTGTGGACGGTGCCGGGTCGCTGCAGGAGGAGGAGAGGAGACACTGGTGTCCATGGATTCGCACAACCAAATCGGTGGAATGGGAAACACCTTACGGTGCCACAGCATCGTCGCAGGGCCTGGCTAGACGCAGCCACGCTTGCCCTGGCCAAATCAACTGCTGCAGGAAGGCCTCCCGGCTTTCGTGAACACTTGAAGACAGTAATACAGCCTCTGTGCAGCTCCCATGAGAAGCTTGTGGTTCGAGCGGAGAGGGTGTGGAAGTTGTTTTGTTGAGCTGCTGCCCACCGAGGCCAGCGAACCATACATTTATCTAGAAAGGCCTGCCGAACAATAAAATTGTGTTATCAACAGCACGACAGTTATGGAACGCCTCCCGCAGAACGGGAGGTATGCCTGCGATTCACACAGAGTGACTTACAGCACGGCGGCCAATTCATGAGTCCTATTGATCAGTAGTCGCAGACTGGGTGTTTTTTATAACAGAGCTTGTATAATCTTTTGATCAGCAGTGATCCCATTCATACAACAAAGTTCTCAAACTTGTTTGGCCTGCGACCCCTTCTAATAATTTCGAAAAACTTACGGCCGCTTCTAGCCACCAAAGTCAGTTCTGACAATCTGAAATGATTCGCTCCTCCTCTCTATCTTCTCCTCTCTCCTCTCTCTCTCTCTTCTTTTCTCATCTCTCTCTCTCCTCTCTCTCTCATCTCTCGTCTCCTCTCCTCATCTCTCTTCTCACTCTCTCTCACTCCCCTCCTCCTCTCTCTCTCTCTCTCATCGCTCTCCTCTCTCTCTACTCATCTCTCTCTCTCTGCACACACGCACTTACTCACATAAAGATATATTCCTATTCAGGGTTTGTTTGATTTAACTCAGTTTGATTTAATCACTGATTTAAATCATGGATTTAAATCAAATGATTTAAAAAAAAAATCACTGACAATTAAATCAAACTTATCATTAATTTTGAAAACGTGGGGAAAGAAGGAAAATTACGCAAATTGGGCTTTATGACACCAATTGTATTTGATTTGATTTTGATTTTTTCTTTGACTTCCTATTGGGAAGTCAGTCGCAGGATGACGTGTTGAAAAATTATGCGAACCCGTAATGATATAGCAAAAGTCAGGCAAAAAATGTGTGTATCTGACTCATCACAAGACAGATGAGACCCAGGTTTCAACCTTTCATATGTTACAGCTAGGAGGTTATTACCGGAGTTCAAGTTAATAAGCATTTGATCATATGGTGTATCTTGGGGGGGTGGGGAGTAAAGCTTTGCCGGATAGTAGGAACTCCCACTCGATTCCCCCAGCCGATAGGAACACGACTGGGACTGGTCTAGTCTGGATGTTTTTTTGCAAGCATCAGTACAGCCTGGGCCAGCCTTACCGTAGATAACACTTAAGTCGCAGGACAACGTATTTTTCGACGTACAGAAGTCTGGTGGCGTTAATACTTACATTCTACCATCCATGATTTCGACAGGAAAATAAAGGGGCTATCTGGAGAGGTAGGTCATTTTTGTTTGTGTACTTCATCTCTGTCAATATTATGGCTTAAATGACCACATTACAAAAAATATAACCAGAGTGGCGACCTATAATAAGTCCGGGTAACTTTCTAGTGTTTGCCCATACTCTCCCCCTTCCCCCAAACAAATTGGGGACCTGTGGGAGAATGCGGGTTTTCGGGTGGGGAACAAATTATGCGTCGGAAACACCGTAATTAACGAGTTCAGGTAGTGGGGGGTAAAAGTCCCTAGATCTAGGTAAATTTCCCTATATCTAGAAAAATTTGCCTCACCAACTCAACTAACTAACCAGCCAAATTAACCTAACCTAGTGGGGGGCTTGAACCACCGATAACCTAACCTAACCAAATCTAAACCCATAGCTAACCTGACTAACCTAACTAAATCTAACCTATCCTACCCTAACCAAATCCATAGGTGGCGTTATCGCGAAAAATTATCGCGATCGATTATAGCGGCTAACGATATCGGGTAATCCAGTTATCCGATAATGTTTTTCCCCGCGATGATCGAATCATCGGTATCGGCGATACTTTTGGTTCCTCAACTAGCGTAATCGAGAATTTTTATTTTTTTTTGTTTCCAGTTTTAGCACAGGGTCGAGCCGGGCGCGTGCCTTGGAGGCAGAAATAGGTAGTCCGATGCTGGGAACCGAACAACGGTCTAAACCCAGCTAACCCGTCTTGACGTCCGTCCTCTTCTTTGAAGGTACAAACGGCGATGGCCGTCCCAGCGCCGCGGTGGAAGCGCTTGCTCTCTCTTGGCAAGGACACAACAGGGCCAAGAGGAGCTCCCAGTCTGATGAAAATTCAAACAAAACGATGCTCATGCTTATGAAGGGTGACATGCTGCAAGAGCCTGGTCCTAGACTGTGGCGTTGCAAAATATATTTTTAGTAGTTTAAACTTCAAATGGTTGTTATTTTTACTTAAAAACAGTACTTTTACATTAGTGAAGAGACCGGATAAATCAATTAATTTAGAAGATATTATGTGCAAAAGGTAAATGAAGGGTTTTTTCTAACAGTTTACTGATAGATTTTAGCTTTTTTATTTAAAATATCTATATCGTTATCAACTAGTATCGGAATTTTTGGATTTATCGATTTTATCGGTTACGCCCTTATCGGGCGAAAATATATGCCAATTATCGATTTATCGGTTTATCGCCGATAAGTTATCGTTTATCGATTTTATCGGTTATCGTGATAATTTTTTTTTTGGTTAACTGCGGCCCACCTATGACCAAATCTACCTAACCTAACCAAATCTAACAAACCTACCCAAAATATTACCTACCCTAAACCTAACCTAAACAATCTAACCTAACCTCCTAGCGGGGGGTTGGGGGGGTTCTCGACACTTCGGTCATCATTCTGTGAGGATCGTCAAGGTTCACCACGTCTCTGGACTTCAGAAGAAATCCTATGAATTACCCCTAGATCTAGGGAAATTTTGTCAACACCCTAACTCAAACACTATGTGGTTTTGCGAACGCTATTTTTGTACCCAGCCAAATACCCGCTCCTCCATATCGACCTCGACACCCCCCAGGGCCCCAAGCTTGTTTTTTTGGGGAGGAGGAGTATGGGCAAACCTAGAATAATACCTAAGGTCGGCAGCTAGTGTTTAGGGTTCTGAGTGGTCCTTCCACTCTCATCGGCGCGCGAAAAAAAAAACGACTATCGAAATTTGAAACTGTATTACTTGCAGATGGCAAAGCATAAAACAACACTGAAACAGGGTTAATTATACGTCCATTGTTTGTTTGTTTGTTTGTTTGTTTAGAGGATAATTCCTCAGAGCGTATGATCTACCGCTGCACTTACATGTTGGCCGAGCCACGCACCCCGGGGGAGGGCTCACAAACCCCCGGCTAACACCCGGTACCCATTCCTGCTGAGGTGGACAGGGCTCGGGTTTTAAGAAAGACCGCCCATCTACTTCCGCTCCGCCCGGGATCGAAACCCGGGAACTTCTCGATTGTGAGCCGAAGCGTGCTAACCACTGGACACTACGGAGTACCCTGATATGAACTAACGTGTATCATCTTCAGTGGCACAATACCATCAGTAGTGATGCTATGATTCCGTAATTTTTTGGCGCCTTGCGACATTATTGCAGCAGCGACTAAAGTGTTATCTATGGCAGTATATTTATAACCGATACATAGATATAAATATACTAAGTGGGTGTAACTATACTAATGGGTATAAAATATACTAAGGTCCAGTCTAGACGCGGCCCTGGCAAACGTCGCAAAAAACGCGCTTATAGACATGGCCTGTTGATGGTGAAAAAGTCTATCACAGAATAGAAAATAGGTCAGTTTCACCTGTATTTCATGTTTCATTTATTTTAATTACTTATACTATCTCTTTTAGTTTATAAATATGGTAAACAATATCCTGTCGTAGTGTAGATTTCATGATTGAACATCAGCTTTAGAATAAATACACAAATCGATTTAAATCAAAAATCGGATTTAAATCAAAATAAATCGTATTTTTTTTTTTTTTTTTTTTAAATCTAAAGAATCAACCAACCTGTATATTGCTCTGTATCATAATCATAGTTCGGTAAAATTATAAATACATAATAAAAACCATTAATCAGTACCATTTATATTTCTATCCTTTACACGATCGAAAAAAACTGCTAGCTTACAAAAAACTAATTGTAAAAAGACAAAAAATGTATTAACATTTTTTATTAAATAAAATGTTTGTTACAAAGTGGGTTACGTCCGCATATCCCCTTTTACAAATTTTTGTATTGAAAAAAGGCTGATCAACTTTTTTCTTATAAGGTAGCTTATAATCTTTACCCGGGTACAGGTGCCTTCCAGAGGGAGAGAACCTTGCCTGGCAATTACTCTTAATAAAGTCCTTCCTAGTCTGCTATCAAGCGCGTGACTCATTGGTATGCTTGATAATAAAATGAATTTCCTAATGTTGACTGAGAGCATCTGGCACATACGCCCTCCCCTCCCTCACTCCCACTTACCCAAACATAGTACACGCTGCACCATTAAGCGTTTTTGACAATGTTTTTAACACCCTTAAGCGTTTTTGAGAATACTTCAAATCAAACTTTACACTCGCAATCGATTCTGAGCATGCGCAATACCCAAAATAGACAAACACACATACGCACAAAGGCAATGGCAGCCAGACTAAACAAGCTGTACACGCTAATCAAGATCTTTACAAAAAAAAATCGTGTTAGCATTGATCGCCGCCCAGATAATATGGTTTATGAAATACTCCCTATGATGGGAACTAAACGTTCAGGATGCTTAAAAAACACCGATTGCTTAGTGGTAGAGATTTCATAATTATATACCCATGAAACTAACTATTACGGTAATATTGCACTAATGCCATCATCGTTATCACGGACAAGTTCAGGATAGCCTATTATTTCACGCCTCACGCCCACAACACAAGCGGAAGGAGGAGGCAGGCGGGGGTGGCCCAGCTCAAGGTTTCCACCTCCGAAAAGACAAATTATTAAGGATCAGAGGTGCCACGAGTGTCGTGGCAATACAAATACACAGGTGCCATTGGGAGTCTC
>JACEEZ010001628.1:0-22500 GCA_016584305.1 Chionoecetes opilio | reverse complement strand
CACACAGTCCTTCCTTGCATCATCTGCCTCAAGGATCCCTTCACTTTCCTCCCTTGCAACACTTTCTCCTTGCATCATCTGCCTCAAGGATCCCTTCACTATCCTCCCTTGCAACACTTTCTCCTTGCATCATCTGCCTCAGGGATCCCTTCACTTTCCTCCCTTGCAACACTTTCTCCTTGCATCATCTGCCTCAAGGATCCCTTCACTATCCTCCACTCCCGTCGCATCTTTAATGCACATAGATGGACTAAGATACTTATATTCTTGCACCAAACACATGTGTCAGATATAATTATAGCACCTGCAGATAATAATTCAACCTCTTCCTCTCTCATATATTTCCTTCCATTAAATTTGCTTCATGTATCTATATGTACGTATTGATTCATATGTTTTCATTTGATTTGTAATTTTGTCATGTTCACTGGTTGATTCTTGAATTGACGTCTACATATATGTTAATGAGTACAATAAATTAGAGCACCAATTAATATTTCCCTTTCGTCTACTCTACATAAGACTACAAATTTCCAGACCTTTAGTTATCTACGAGTGTCGTATTTCTGTTTTTCCTGCCATCATTGCACTGGGGAAGAAAATGGCTTGTCCTACAATCACGTAGTTGACTTAATTTCTAGATTTTCATCATCATGTCATTAATTTCTGATCATCTCCATTGTTTCTCATCTCTTCTTTTCTTTCTCATTGTTATTGCACATTGTTTCCTCATACTTCACTCATCTCATCTTTTTCCCGCATACTCTCCACTTTTGCCCTTTAAAAACCCAGATCCCCAACACTACCCCCATTTCCCCCTTTTCCATATTATCCCCCGGGGTCAATCCTTATTTTCTTATGTTTACTTACTCATTTATAGAAAAAAAGGGGAAAAATCATGAAATGAAAATTTATTTTTTTAAGTAAAACATCATTTCAAAATTTCATTTAGCTGTATCTTTCATCCAAAAATTTCACTGAAATTTTCCCTAGCAAACCTTTCCCATTCACCCATTTTTTATTACATCACCTCAAAGATGAAAAAAACCCCCTTAAACTTTTAGCATTTAGATCCAAAAACAAAAAAAACCCAACAAAAATTTTAGTAATAGTAAATATGGAAAAAAACGTTATTTTTAAAACTCCTGGTTTAATTGCGGGGGTTTAATTTTTAAAGTAGGGGGCAGAAAAATTTAGATAAGATCGAGAGAAAAAAAAAAAAAAATTATCAAAATAAAAAAATGGGGGGAAAAGGGGGGCCCGGTTTAACTTCATGGCGAAAAATTTAAGATCATTTTTGGTCCCTGCCCTCTTCTCCCGTTTTCCCCTTTTTAACGACAGGCGGGGAATCCGGAGACGCAAATGACATCAAAAATAAATGAAAATTTGATATTTTAACTACCCACTACAATACTAATTTAACTACTACTACTACTACTCCCTTCCCCAAATAATAAATAATAAAAAATAATAAAAAATAAAAAATATTGATCTATAAAATAAAACCCAAAAAAGTGTTGTGTTGTCTGTCTGTTGTCTGTCTGCCCCTGTCGGGGTCCTTTTTCCACGATAGGTGCCCCCCCCCCCTTTGGGGGGAAAATCCCATCTTTATGTCAGGGTTTTTGGAATAAAGGGTTGACCGGGGGAAAGGTTTAACCCCCCATTTTATAGGATGATCGGATCACTTTTTTTTTTCTTTTTTTAGCAGCCTTTTAAAGGGGAAAAACTGTGAAGAAAAAAAAAAGGGGGTTCCCCGAAAAAATTGGGGGGAAAACCTTGATGTAGGGTTTTATGGGGAAAAAGGTGAGTGAATGGGTTGGGGGTGTGGGAAAGGGGGGGGGTGGGGGAATGGGTAAAGGAAGGGTTTGGGGGGGGATGGGGGGATTGGGGTGAGGGAAATGGGGGGGGGATTGGGGGAAAAATGGGAAGTGAAAAAGGTGTGTGGGGAAAGGGTTTAAGGGGTGAGGCAGGGGTTTTTGTGGGATGAGTAATGGTGTGAATGAAGGGGTTGGGGGGAAGTGATGGGAAAGGGTGAGTGAAGGGTGGGGGGAAAAAATCCCTAAATTTCAGGAAAGTTTAGAAGGGGGCGATATGGAGAGTCTGTTTTTGGGTTTGGGCCGAGGGTGGTGGGAATGGGTTTTTTCTGGAGAGTCTTGTTTGGTGGGCCAAAGGGCCCACCAAACAAAAGGTGGTGGGCCAAAAGGGCCCCACAAAAGCACCCGCAGGAAGTAGCCAAAAAGGCCCGCCCAAAGAGGGGGCTTTTCCCGGAAAAAAGTAAAAAATAATAAAAATAACAATGGCCCACTACCTCCCCCAATTTGATTTTCTGTATGGTTTTGTTTTACGTTGTTAAAATTTTTAAAATGGGGAAAGATTTTTTCCCCCTTTTTGTTTTTGTTTTTAAAAAATTCCCTTTGCTTGGTTTTCTAGGGGTTGCCCCATTTACGATAGAAATTTTTTCACCACTTTAAAAGTTAATAGTGTTGTGTTTATTATTTACTTTTTTATTGGGGAGGCCCTTTTTTTTTCATTTGAACTAGATATTGGGAAATTTATAGAAAAAGCCGGGTTTTTGAAAGGGAAGATATAAGGGTTTTTAATACCTCCGCCAACGAAGTTGGAGGGGCTTTTTGTTTTCCCCCCCGACTGTTTTGGTTTTGTCTGTCTTTTCTGTCTGTTTGTTGGGTGTACAGGATTTCCAAAAAGTTACCAATAGATTTAGACCAAACTCAGTATACCAAGTCTATTTTGATAAGGGAAGAAAAAATTTAAATTTTTGGAGGAAAATTATTGGAAAAAACTGAAACCCCATGCCCAACCAATTGATGAAATATTGGGGCCCCCCAGGGGGTATGCGCTAATACTGAGTGCATATATAATATATATTAAATAATATTTTTTATATATAAATATTTATATAAATATATATATAAATATATATATATATATATTTTATATATATAATTTCCAAAACGTTCCCAAAATAGCAAAAAACCAATTAATGAAAATATTCGGGCGGAGGTAGGGTTTTCAAATTTTGAGTGCCCCCCCCCCCCTCCCTAGTTTTCATTGTATTTTGGGGGCCCCAAGAATTTGTAGGTTTAAAAGCGGGGAACAAAAAAAAACCCAAACCCAAAACCCGTTTTTCCCTGCTCTGGCCCTTTTCCCCGTTTTTTTTGTGAATTTTTAACGCAGGTGTTAAAAGCAATTCAACTTTTTTGGTCCCAAAACCCGGGGGGAGGTAAAAGACTTTAAGGACCTTTTTGTGAAGAAAATTTTGTGGCGTAAGGGCAAAACATAAGTGGAGAAAAACTATAGAAGTGGGAGAGCTGCGGGAAAGGTTGGGGTTTCCAGACTGTCAAACCAGCTTTTGAGCTTATTCCCAAAGGTCAAAGGTCAATGTCACACGGTTTTGACCCTTAAAAGGGTTCAACTGATGACTTTGATCGACGCCTTTTTTAAGCAGAATGAATTTGAAAAGTCAGAAATTAGGAAATGGGGGTTAGAAAAGTGTTTGCCCTTGAAAGAAAAGACTTGTTTATGGCACCCTTGACTTAAAGTTTCAAAGGGCCCTCTTATGCACAGGATAAAGGGCCTCCTTAAAAAATTTACAAGATCTGCTATGTAATAAAGGATTTTTTGCTAAATTGGCTTGTAACCCTAAAAGTGGGGGAAACCCTCTGGGCAAAAAATTTAAGGGGTTTGCCAAAAGTTAGAACTTCCAAAGTTTTAAGGGAAAAGAAGTTACAAAATTTGGGCCAGGGGCCTTTTTTTTGGGCCCAAATTTTTTATGTCTCCATTTTTAATAAATGCAGACTTCCCTTGGGGACCCATCAAATTTAGCTATTTCGTTTTCCACGGGTTGGAAAGAAAACCCCTTTTAAAAATCTGCCCAAAAAATCGGGGGGGGAGGGGGGGGGCCCGGTTTTTTTTTTTTGGGCCCGGGGCGGTGGTTAGCGTCTCCAACCCCCCGTTCTCGGTGACCCCGGGGAGTTGGATCCCCGACCCCAAACCCAAAAAACCTTTTCCCTGCCCCCGCGAGTGGACTAAGAAATACTAAACAGCCCTGCCCCATTAAATTTTACCTTCGATCCGAGTGCATGGGAAAAGCCCACAGGGGGGCCAGGGAACCCTTTCTAATCACGGGCCCGTCACATAAAAATATCCTGCCGCGCCACTAGGGGCCCCGGGCCCCCAATCATCACAGCCCTCAAGTGTGTAGGGTACCCCCCCTTACAAACCCCCCTAGGAGGGGAAGGTTTTTTAAAGCAGTTCCCCCTCAAATTTACATTCTCTCTTACACCCCTCCACAAGGGGGGGAAAACCCGTGGGGTTGGCACCCCCAACTTTTAAATAATTTAATTTTTTATTAATGTTCATTATTAATGTTATATTTCATACCAAGTTTTTTATGTTTGTTTTTGATACAATTTTTAACCCAAAACAAGTAACCCTCCCCAAAACCTCAACAAACACCCTTTACTCAGCGCGAACCCCAAATAGCGGGGTTGAGCAAAAAAACGAATTTAATTTTTATTGTTTAAAATCTGTTTTTTTTTTATTGTTATTGTATTTTCAATTAAAAAAAACCCTTTTTCTCACTGGAATATGAGTTTCTCTTTCCAGTGGCCCCCCAAATAGCTATTAATACACCCATCGGGAAACAATTGGGCCCCTCGGAGTGGGCCCCTATGGTTTTTAAGGGGGCCCTGAAAGAGCTCATATAAGGCACAATTCCCCCTTTAGTGGAAGGACCTGCGCTTTTAGACCCCATTCGCCCTAACACCCAAAAAGCCCCCCGGTAACACATTCCAAAATCAAAACCACGAACAACCGACCAACAATGAAAATGCGCCCCGCCGCATGGTTGGTTAGGGGGGTTCCATCGTGAACCGACCCGTGACCCCTCGTGCCGCGCCCCCGCCGAGGCCAGGGAAAAGGGTTAAAGTGGGGTGCATTTTAAAAAACCCGGGAAAACCCTCCCCCGATGTTTTTTTTTTTTTTTTCCCCCAAAACGCGGGCCCAATTTCGTAGTTTTATCGTGACGTTATCTTATCTTTTTGTAGCGGGTTTGGTTGACACTACCGTGATTCGTCTTAGTCTATCGTGAGGGATAAAAAACCCTTTCGGGCGCTTTTCTTTCCCTCCCTTTCCCCCCCCTTTTTTTCCCCCCCCCCCTTCCGCCCCCCCCCCCCCTTCTCATTCACCTCCACCCCCCCTTTTTCCCCTACTTACCCCCTCCCCCCCTCACCTCTTTGGTGCCACCCCCTCTCTCTCTCTCCCCCCCCCCATACTCCCCCCCACCACCCCGGTTTTTTGGGACACCCCCCCCCCCCCGCTCCCTAACCCCCCTATTTCCCATCACGGGGGTGACACCACCCTACCCCCTATTTTCCTCCCCCCCCCCTACCCCCCTAAACACGGGGAAGGATCCCCCACCACCCCCCTTGGGAAAACCACCCCTTCCCCCACCCAACCCCAACAACGCCTTCCCTTTCCCCCAACCCTCCCCCCCCCCCGGGGTTTTCCCCCCAAAACACCCCCTTTTCCTTTTATTAAAAATTTTTCCCCCTCCCCTTTTTTTCCCCCCCCTTCTCTACCCCAACACGTACCCAACCCCGGGGTTTTTCCCCCTTTCTTTATCTTCCTTCTCCATTCCCCTGGCAACACCCCCCAAATTTTTGTGGGGCCCCTTTTTTTGACGCAAATGTGGTACGTTCTTTGGCACCGTGGGGGCCCACAGTCGTCCCCTTTTACCCTTTCCCCTCAAATCGTGAACGCCCAAAAATTGACCTTTTGTTTTTCCAAATTGTGTTTGTGTCTTTACAGCTGTAATGACTCCATCGTGAAAAATTTTAAACGACCACATGGACAACATACGTAAAAGGCAGCTTGACTTTGTTGTGGGGCCCATCGGGGCCCTGCGTTTATCTTTTGGGTAAAATTTAAACGATAGTTTTTCAATAATCAAATTTGGTGGCGCATCGGGGTTTTCCAATTATGGAAATGAGCGGACGGGGGTTTAAAAAACCCAAAAAGTTAAAAGCCCCCAATTATGGGGTTCGTTTTCGCTGACCCATGGGGTCGGGAAAAAATACACCAAGTTTTAAGCTCCCCCTTTAAAGGGTTTAATCCCCCCCCAAACCCTGGCACCTTTTTCTGGGCCCCCCTCTGATCCCCCTTTCTTGGTCATGGGCTTTTGGCCCTTTAATGCGCGTTAGCGCGGCCCCCCCCCTCAGACCCCCATTACTGCGGTCTTCACCCCCCCTAAACCCAAACTCTGCCCCGGGCTTCAAAAACCCCCTTTTAAACCCCTTACTGCGCCCTCAGCGGCCCCTCATCCCCGCTTTCTGCGGGGCCCCTTTTGATCCCTTTCCCTGCGTCCCCCCAGCAGGGCCCCTAAAACCCCGCATTTTTGCGCGGCCCCCCTGCTCCCTCAGCGGGTTTCCAGGGGCTTCAGTAAAAACCTACCCCCCCCTGCCCCCGGGTTTGTAGGGGAAATTTTACTCAGCTATCGCCACTCACCGCCTTTTGTGGTTTAAATCATCCCCCCCTGGGGATTACTACCGCCCTGGTGGTTTATCACCGCCCTTTTGGGAATTACTAAATCGCCCTGTAGATTATTTCACCCCCCTTTGGGGATTACTCACGCCGTGTGGATTACTCCCTACCGGGGCTGAAACCCACTCCCAGGCGGCAACACTGCCAGGGGCCGCAACACTGCCATGGCGGAAAACCACTGCCAGGGCCGCACACTGCCACCCCCCGGCAACACTGCCAGGGCAAACTGCCATGGCGGCAACACTGCCACGCCCGAAAACACTGCCGGGGGGAAAACCACTGCCAGGGCCGAAAACACTGCCACCCCCGCAACAACCCGGGCCCGGCAACACTCCCCAGGCGGCAACACGGGCCAGGGCCCGAAACACTGCCACCCCCCGAACCCAACCCGGGGGAAAACACTCCCCACGCCCGCAATTTGCCACCCCCCCCGAAAACACTGCCCCCGCCCGCAACACGGCCACCCGGCAACACTGCCACGGCTGCCCCCACGCTTTTGCCGTCAAACCCCAAACGTCACACCCGGGGCCCATGGGAAAAAAACCAGTACACCCCAAAGGGCCCGTCGCTTAGCTCCAAAACGTCCCGGGAAAGCCAAGGCCAAAGTCCAAAGTTCTTTTGCAAAAAGGAAATTGGCGGCCCCCCAGCAGCAAACGGGGTCACCACAGCCCCACGTCAACCCCACAACTGGGGCCACACTGAAACTCCACCAGCCCCGGGCTCTACCACCAAGATTCGTTCCCCCTCCCTCGCACTAGGAGGGGAGAAATTGGTAGCGGTATCCCCCTAAAAGCCGTTTGGGAAAGGGGAGTTTGTAGCATTTCCTTTCTACAAACTAATTCTCTTTTTTTCCCCAAACTGCTCCACAAGAAAAACGTTTTGTTGCCCCCCAACAATTAAAAATTTTTTTTATTAATGTTAAATTTTTCATGAAATATTTTCATCCCTTTCTGTATTTTATTTTGCTTTTGATACAATTTTTAAACCCAAACCCAAGGGAAAACTACCAATCTCAAAAAAACACCCTTTACACAGCGCGCACACCATTAGAGCTTTTAAAGCATAAACAAAATGTAATTTTTTTTATTTTTAAACCTTTTTTTTTTAATATATGTTTGATTTTCAATTAAAATTTAACCTTCTCCTGGAATTTGAGTTTCTCTTTCCAGTGTGACCAACAAGCTACAATACACCCAATTTTTTAAAAATTTGAACCTCCAGAGCCTACCATCACAGCCCTCAAAAAAACCCTTTCCCGAGACTACCCTACCACCCGACCCTTTGGTCCCCTTTTTTAGTAAGGTTTTTTTTACAGGTAAGGGGTTTCAAAACCATGTAGATCAGGTTTACGGGACCTGTGGGGGGGTGATTGCCTGTGATGCCCTCTTGATAGGCAGAAAAAATTGCCCTTTTTGGGCCCCAAGAAAACATCAATAAAGGGGGATCAAGGGGGTATGGGGTAACGTGGTCGAGCAAAGGGTTTTTAAATAATTTATAAGTATTGTAAAAATGCCAAAGGATTTGAGTAAAACAATTACTATTAAAAAAAAATATATAAAAATATATATATATATATATATATAAAATATATATATATATTTAAAATATTTTTTTTTTAATTTATTTTTAAATTAAAAAAAATATATAATTTTTATAATATATTATATATAAAATTTTATATATATAATAATATATAATATAATATATATATATATATATATATATTAAAATATACAATTGAAAATTTTTAAAAAGTAATGTCACGAGGTTTTTAAAACGGCCCTTGAAGCTTTAAAGGCTAATAGACCCCCGCCTCCCGAAAAAATTTAAAATGTGACAAAATACTCACACACTTTTTTTTTAAAGGTTTTGTGAGTAACCACACTGACTTCCCCAAGGAGTCCTTTTAGGAAACGCTTGCGTTGCGTTTTATAATAAGGTTTTACCGGAAAACCCCGCAGCTTTCCCGGCCCCCATGTTCCCCGGCCTGGGAGCGCTAGAGCGGATCATTCTATATATTTTTTTTTTAAATTTAAAGGGGGAGGGGGTTCAAATAAGTATGTTGGTGGTTTTAAAAACAAAATTTAGGCAAAAAATTTAATTCTGATACCCTTTAACCCACATCAATTTGCAGTGGTTAAATTTTTAAATTGGTGATCAATTTGTTTTGTAGTACCCCACCATATGCCTCTTTAATTTTTTTTGTCACGTCGCTATATTTACTTCATACAGTATTGTTTTTAACACTTCAAAAAATATAAGGGCATCTAAATATTTAAAGGGAAAAAAAGGTACCCTGGCCCGATTTGTCAGAGGAAAAAAAGCTTTAAAGCCTTTTCAAACCAAACCTTTTTATCAATGAAAAGGTGACCATAAAATCCCAAATCAAGGAGCTTGGAAAACAGGCCAAATGAAGGGTTTTTCTATGGGAAAGGGGAAACTTTTTAAGCCAAAGAGAGGTTTTATTTTCAAAATTAGAAAAAATTATTTGATATTTTTATTTCAAGTGTCAGCTTACCAGTTGTTGAGGTGGGAGGGTGTTTAGGGCTGTGAGATCCAAGCCCCAAAATTAAGTTCCGGGAAACAGAGAGAAAAAAAATTCATTTGGGAAAAACTACCACATAAAGGGAAAAGAGAGTGAAGGGGGAAGTAAAGGACCCCATCAAATAAGTGGCCCCCATTTGCCAGAGCACAATAGGGGAAAGGGGAGAACATTAGAAAGGCAAAGGGGATGGCAAAAAAAGGCAAAAAGAATCAAAGGAGCAAGGGGGAAACTGCTGCAGCAGCAGGAAAAAGGGAGTTAGGGAGGATTTTAAAGATATTTTTTGGGTGATTGGGGATGAGGATCTGGAATTAAAAGAAAAAGTGGTGCTGAAGATGAGTTTGTTCCAGAATTTGAGTTTTTCCCAGGAAAAATTTACCCTAAGGCCGAGCTTTGACTAAGGTACAGAAAAAACTTGATGAGATTTCAAAAAATTTTCCCTTTCTAGTGTAAAATCGGCATAGGGCTAAGGCCAAAATCCCGCAATAGCAACAGCAGCTCGATTTTAGGGAGGAATATCACGAAGACAAAAAAAGTAAAGTGATTTTATAAAAGCAAGGTTTAAGAGAAAAACAGGAGAATTTATGAGGGGAGGGCCCGGGGCAAAAGTTTTAAGAGAAGGCAAAGGGGGGGAAGAGGGCATCTCCCGCATCTCTTTGATGGGGGATGACCGACCAATGTGAATGGGAAACTTTAGGGGAAATGACCAACTTTTCCCGCAATGATCAAAAGGGAAAAACACACAGTGATGTTAAATTTAAAAAATGGGGGCTTTATCTGTTTTACTTTTTTTCCCGAAAAAAACAAATATAGAGGAGTCACATGCGGAGAAGATTCTAAGGCATGTTGCTTTGGGTGAAAAGAGAGGGGTTTTGATATGAACCGTTGGCCCTTGGGGGAGGAGGGCTCTACAAAAGTCAAAAATGGTTTTGGGCAGCTGGAGTAATGCCGAAGGTGGAGCTGCACCTGGGGTTAAAACGGGGCTGATTTGGGGTGCAAACTACACACTGGGAACTTCCCCTGCCCCATTTGGTTGTTTGGGTTTTATTTCCCTACTCTGCAGACCCAAAAAAAGGGAGCCCAAAACGAAAGCTTTTTGATTCTGCCCACAGACTTTGAGATCAACAAAAAATTCACCCCTACTCCCTTGGCCCCCCCCATGATCAAGCGCCTGGGCAAGCTCATTCCCAAAATCTCTCAAAATGATCAAAAACATGGTTATAAAATTTGTGTCCCGTAGGGGGTTTTAAAATTAAAAAGGGGAAAAACCTGAAAAATCTGCACTTCATTGTGGAATTCACATTGGAGTGTATTATCCAAAGTTTTTTTCAACGTTTTAAAAATTTAAAACACTCCTGGATTTAAAAGGGCCCAGGGGACATCCTTGTTCAACTGGGCCCGCTTAAGTTCCCCAGAGGAAAAGGGGGTGCTGGACATTTGGGGATGCCAACTGTGAAAAAAAACTGTTTTTGGGATGCTCACGTGAAAACAATCCTCCCAAAAAAATGCTTTTGTCTGAGGGTTTAGAAGGAGAGGATTTTGGGGGGGGGTGAGAAACCTGGCTGCAGGGGAGATGGGGGGCCCCGATACTCAGCTAGGAGACTCCCCTGTTAGGAGCAGAAGGACACTTGACATTAATTGTGATGTTCCAGCATGTTGGGCCCGGGCAAGCTGGGCAGAAGATGGTCGGAGCCAAACCCCTTTACCTGCTCCTAAGCACGTCCGAGGTGAGGGAAAATTTGTCAACACACCCCCGGGGAAATGCTCAACTGGGCCTTTCCAAACACAGACCAAATTTAGAGGGGTTTTTAAAAATGGTGACTTTAGGCTTTTGCCCAAGTACTGTTTTACATGGAAAAAAAGGGATGGAGGGATCCCGGGGCCAGGAAACCCGCCCGGGAGGCTAAAGTTCAAAAATGAGTCCCAAAAAAGGGTTGGCAACCTTTGGAAAAGTTCAAAAAGTCAAAGGGAAAAATCTTTTTTTAAATGATTCAGGGATATAAAAGCGATTTTAATGTTTAAAAAATAAAAAATTTGATTTTGGGTTTTTCAAATATACATGATTTGCTTTATGTCCCCTTTAAATTTATATAGGGGCTGTAAATGGAAAAAATTTAAAAAAAAAAAATTTTAAATACAAAATTATGTAGGTTAGAGATGTTCTATCCAAAAAAAAAAGGGTCATCTTTGAATTCCTTTTATAAAAATACATCATTTTGGACACCCCTCATGAGGGATTCATTTAATTCATGAGGCACCTAAGTAGGGCCCCCCCTTTGTGGAGCGCGGTCACCATCACGTGTTACTTCCAAAAAACCAGGCTGGTATCCCCGTCATCATCATATGGGATGGCGTGGGGACGTGGGCAGCATAATGTCATCAAAAAATGGCAGGGCCCCAGACCGACGGGCCCCCGGTAGAGGACCAAAACATACACTCAGAAAATCCCCGCTTTGTATAGATTATACCCATACATATAAAATCTAAACCAATGCCCTAAAATCGCCGGTCAACTACCGTATCCGTCTCCGCGATGGTTAAGGGCAGTATACCCCAACTATGTTTTTCATTTATTGTGTATTAAAAAATTTTCAGTGTTGCCCCAAAGCCCCCTTAAAAAAAACCATACCCGGGTGAGGGCTTTTCCCTGACAAAAAAGCAAAGAGGAATCCCCTAAATGGTTGGTATAATTAAAAGTAAAAGATATAAGGGGCAATGCACTTAAGGTCATCAATAAATGGTAGAGTACTTTACAAAAGAATTTAAACATGAGCTATTTTAATAAAACTGAATCAAATCTGTTTTAATTTTTGTTAAAATCCCTGCAAATTCATTAGAAGTGCGTTGCCAAAAAATCTAAACCCCGTAGCACTTAATAACACTTGAAATGTGGAGTGAAGGGTAAAATACGTAGGGCCTTTTAGGACGTGAGTAAACGCACTGGCAGGGTTTTTTTTATTTAATTTATTTATTAAAATATATTTTTAAAACCTGTTCTTTAATCTTTAGTAGTAGTTTTCGGGGTTGTAAGCAAATAAAATTTTGACTCCGGGTTTTTTACTACAAATTTTTCCTTACAAAGGGCCCAAAAAAATTCCCCGGCAGGGGAACTTGGGCTTAATAGCACCAGTGGCCTGGGAAAAAAGACTTCGGCAGGGGGAAAAAAAAAAACCCACCGTCAACGGATGTGGGTTTGAATTAGACATCTAGCTAGTAGAGGGGATAAATGAGTTACAGTAGGGGGTTTTTTAAATGTTACCACCCGGGGGGTACTCGGGGTGATTAATTCAGCCCTCAAATTTAGAAAATAATTTCCCCAAATAAAGGTTAAAATTCCCGTATTTCATTACCTGTTTTGCAGAGGTACGATTTTATGAGTACAATTTTACAATTTCCCAGCAACTTTCCCGGTGAAAAATTTAATTTAAATTTCCCAACTTTTTTTTTGAAGCCCTCTATAAAACTCACAAATTTCAAAACCCTTTAAATTTTGTTAACATTATCACCAAACCCCGGATTTTAAGGCCCAACAAAAAGGAGAAAATTTAAATTATATATTAATAAAGGGGATGATAGAGAAGCTAACCAAAAATTTTTAAGGAATTACAGAAATTTTAAAAAATTTTGCGGTAAACAAAAATTTTAAAAAATCTATAGAAAAAAATAAAAAGACAAATTTAAATTTCTTGAAATTTTTTTCCCCCCCAAAAGGCTCAAGCAAAAAGGCATTTTCCCTTCCCGCCCCCAAAAAATAATTGAAAAATTTTACTCACCCCTAAGGGTTATTATATAAACAAGTGGCGTAATTAAAATACGATAAAGTAGTGCCCGCTAGGGTATTGTACTCACTTTTTATGTTAGTCAGCTTGGAAAAATCCATCCGTACAGCTGAATAGAGGTGCTTCCTCCAAGGGGAGGGCCCCAAACAGAGAGGCGTGGGTTGACGGGCTGTCGCGGGCTGGGTGTGGCGCTGGGTGGGGCGGGGTTTTGAGTATCGAAGTCTAGGGAAAATAGGAGTAAACTGATTTTTCTTCGGTCCTGTCTTTTTTTATAACAACTCAAGGTTGGTTTTTCCTTTCGTCCGTGCCACGATAAAAAAACCTTGTTTAAAGTCTTTTTCCTCGGTTTTCCTTTGGGAAAAAAGCTGAGTACAAAGAGCAATTTGAAGGAGGATTTTTTCCTTATGTCCTTTTGGGGGGCGCAAAAACGGAGGGGGTCGTCCATTTCAAGATTTGTGTGGGGAGCGGGCCGGGGTTAATTTTGGAGCCCGCGGAGCTCCAGCAGTCCGCATCAAGGTCCCCCCCCCAGTCGATATTGCCTGATGAGCCACCTTAGGTTTGGTGTTTTGGGCGGAAAAAGGGCGCTGCCTCGCCCTGGCCGTTTTGGGCTGCGGGTTTTAAAGCGGTGAAAAACACCCTAGCCCGATCCCCCGCGGTTTGGGAAACCCCTGCCAAGTCCCGGCTCGTGGGAAATTGGGGGCCTCCCCGGTCCTGAGACGCACAAGGGCGCCCCCGTCACGGAAGTAGTACCGGGAAATGGGGGATGGTGGCGGCAGACGTTGTGTCCTGCCACATGGAAACCCCAGCGGCCAAAACCCGGAGACGGTCAGCCCATAAAAAAAAGGAAAGACATCCCCGAAACAGTAAAAAAGTCGGGGACACTGACTCAAAAGGTCAGGTGGGGTCGTCGTCGGGACAAAAGGGGCTCCTGCTGTGGCTTGGGCCCCTCACTTGGCATGGCCCCCCATGCTTTGGGCAGTTTGGCCCCCCCCCCATGTCAGATTGATGCCGGGCCAGTTACAGCTTGCCCCGCGCGTCTCTTGGTGGCCTCTTTCTCCCATGGTGTCGTGGAGGGGGCCAAGACATTGCGGCGTAGAGCAGCGGAATAACCCAACCCCAGCTCCATAGAGAAACCCGATCCCCATCGCCGTAAAAGTTTCCCCACGTAGTTTTCCCGTAAGGGAGCAAAAGTATTGTGAAAAAATGAACGGTGCAGAGGAAAACCTTTCTTCACAAGTCCCAGCAGCCTGGGCGTAGGAAGGGTCGGTTTCGAGCTGCAGTTTTTAGGACCTCCAGGCCATGTCACCGGTAGGTGAAAGATTCCGAAAAGGTTTTCTGGCTGGCGAGAGAAATGAAAAGGGGCCCGCCCGAGTAAAAAAAGTGTTGATAGAAGCACAAGTCTCGGTGCTCACCCTTTAAACCTCGGGGGCGGGGGTTGGCCGACGATTTTTTGGGGGGGACAAGGCGTCGGGAAAGCAGAGGTGGTTACCCCCGGGGCCACATGCTGTGAAAATGTAAGTGAGATGTCAGTCGTTATCACTCCTAACATTATATTTAAATTGATAAAAATATTACTAGTGAATTACACCTTTAAATTTTCAAACAAGGGTCAACGTATTTAACTTTCCTAAGGGTAGGGCATTTTAATTAAAATCAAAAAAATCAGTGTATTTTTGAAACATTATAAACATATAATTATATATCTATGTAATGTATATATAATTATACGTTTATCTTTCCTCCTCTGTGCACCGTGAGACCCTTTGAACACCTTGCACTCTAAAAGTATTTTCACAGGACAAAATACCTAGTTGTCAGGTAAATTTATAGGATCAACAAGAAGTGATAAGAAGCCAGAATCACGAGGAGAAGGGGGAGAAGACCTCGGACATCGACGCTACAAAACACGCTCTGCTCACTCGCCCCATCCGACACTCCCTGGCTGTTCTCAAGACATTCATTGTATTTGGGTTTGGGAATCTCTACGCCCCTTTTACTGGACTCTAAATAAATGTGTACAAAGTTTGGAAGTACCAATTTAACTCATACCAGAAAAAGTCCTACAATTATATCAGACTTAAAATTTGGTGGCAGCGGTGGGTTTATAACGAAATATATAAAATGGTGAGTGTCCGCCCGCCCACTTATATAAAGGGGTGGCAGCGGTGGGATCAAAAAAGAAAGAAAGAAAATCAGTCACCACTGCTGCACACCAATTAAATTATCAGGACTTATTTTTAATTGGTGTGCAGCAGTGGTGACTGTTTTTATCAGTCTTATAAACCATAACGCAGTGTTAAAGACACCCAACGCATTCTACAAGCAAGTTTTTACAAACACACAACCAAGCAACGTTCTCCGGCCATTTCTACAGCTTCTCCACGTTTCTACCAAGATTATCAAGTTTATACGCCGATCTTCTTCAAACAACCACAGCCAGCCAGTACAACCACAAACCACGACCATAAACATGGCAACCTCCGTAACCAACGAAACAACACAAGCCAGCCACGACTACAAGTATTACTTTACTACAATCAATAACTAAAAAGCAACTACAGATGGAGAGAGAGCAGACAACACTTCATGCAACTCAGCAAATTCGTTCGTCACAAGGTTCGCCCCACAATCAACACTGCCATCCACACGGCCCCCCAAAGACACCGCAAACGTCCCCATCCGCCCCGGATACGCAACACAGATCATCTCGTCATGGCAGAAACGTAACACCTTCCGCTAGCAACAAAGATCATCTCGTCATGGGCCAGCGCAACACCGATACCCTCCCGCTACATAGAAAAACACAACAGCTGCCCACATCACAGCCCTGCCGAGCATTCCGCTGACGAAGCGCACCCCCCTACCGCCCTCACAAAAATGCTGACTTGACACTACCACACAGTGTCACTACCTACCGCCACTCCCACCGTTCCTCAGCTAGGACTTAAGCGCGTGCACCACAACACAACTGTCTGAGTATCTTTTTCAGATTTCTTATTTGTGTATGTATATGTTGTTATTATTTTTCTTATATGTGTTCTTTGCCCAGAATGTTGCACTCCGTGACTGTACTACATCAGTCATCCATGGCACTCATCCACCTGGTTCATCCTTCACTCACCTGGACCTCACCTATCATACACCAATACGAGTAGCTAGCTACCAGCTAAGTAATTGTTTTGAAGTTTAGGTGAGAAAGATACATTTTGATTTAACACAGTGATTTCACATACACGGACAAATTTCAACGTTAGAAAATACTATAGTGCTATTTTTAACATACATTTACGTTTATATTACGAGGGTTACGATGAGTAATTCTGTTCAGACACCGTCAGGACACTTATATCATAATTTTTAGATCACGGTATTCCCACACTATTTTTTTTCAACAGTAATGCATATATTACAATTCCTGGAGACTAACTCTTAGGAGTCCCACATTTACTACCTGAATTACCACTTTATGAGTGCACCTTTACTATGTTTACTACTTTATGAGTTCACATTACACTGCACCAGTGCAAACCCCTGAGATTGACATAATGCATTAACTAGCGTGCCGAGCGAGCAATCCCAGTCACGGTCACAGTTCGTGTTCCCGATTCCTGAACCTGATTCCTGTAATGTTCTTTTTTTTTCGTGATTGTTAGTTTGAGACGTCTTACTACATACACGGTCGCGAATAAAGTTTCGAGTAACTAGAGGATTAGATACAGATGATGCTTTACCAAACAAAATTTTTGATACGCAGGACACACCTGTAGTTAATGATGAAACACACACTGCTAAACTGATTACCGTCACAAATTGCGATCACACACGGAAAACAGTGGGTGTCATACCATTCAACCTTTCCATATCATTACATTTTATATCAGTTCACCTGATAATTTACATTACCATGTTTTCTGAATTTTTATTGTGTGTTTTTCTATTTTTGAAAAATTTTCCTACAAAAACACACCAAGCCAATGTTATATACGCTCATAAAAAATACTTTAACATTGATGTTCTACGTTTTTTTTGGTTTAGCTACAATTATTCTGACCAAACTATAGAAAATAATATAATGCATTTTCCCTTTTTAACTCTAGCACGATAGAAACACTAATGCATGGACAGATAAACTCTTCACATTAGAATACTTTTTATATTAGAGTTAAAGTTGCACCACAGTCCCTAGCATTATATAATTATTTACTTACATTCCACAATTCAAGGAATTATTTTTCGAAACGTATTTTTGCTGATCCATTATTTACTTATTTTCCCAATAAAAGGGAAATTTCTTACGCACTTAATGTTGAAACACATTAATTACTTGCATGACATTCCCTATGTATTAACAATACATAATAACTTACTTTTTGTTACCATACCATATTAATTGCATGAAATACTAACACACTTATTTGTTACACAAGTTCACATTTTTTACTTGACTGCATTCCTTACGTATTAAATGCATACATAAATTACATTCACTAGGGGTATGATTTACTAACTTTCTTCCTGTTGTACCAACCGATCACTACTTGAATGATAGGATTGTGTACTTACTAACATATTAGACTAGGTACTAAAATGCCATGACAAGCTTTACTCCAGAATTTTTACACTACATTCTGCTCACATTTTTTCCCTATGTACAACTAATAACCATTTATCCTTACTTACTAAAAAATTCAAACTCGCAGAGAAGTACGAATGACTACTTGTTTTAATACAGACATCAGAAATATTGATTGATCACAGATAACCTTATCTCTTAAACATTGTTCGCCAATGACGAATAAAAATTTAAATTCAATTTCTCTGCCAGCCCAGTTTCTACACTCGCTGATGTCAATTTTTTTCTACAAAAACTTTGCTTATTTTATTTCTGAATGATTTTTGGCAAACGTAATTTTGCTCCACCACATACACAATGCAAACCCCATTAATGTGTATCCGCGATGTCTCCTACCTATGTTTTAAATTTTCATTTGACTATTACTTATTTACATAAATTACTAGGTTACTTACACCACAGTTACCCACACTGATACACCCACACAGATTTTATCAGGCGAGGTCTTGTCAATTTTTCCCTATATTTCTACAGTCCATTACATTCTTTTACTGACACAGTACTATTACTAGTAGGTACATAAATTGTTTTTACTATGCACACAGCAGCAGCTCTATAGTCAGTCGAGCCTTCGTCATTACTTGACTCATTCAGGTTTTTAACGATTATTGACAATTTATAATTACAATTTCATTACTTGGGAAAATTTTAAATTTTTCAATTTTTCCCTGTAATTTTCACAGCTATTTAGCTGACAGTTGAGTTTGCTAGCTACCGTCTACGGTTACACGTACACTTGCTACACCTTACACTTGACATTTATTAACAGTGATATTTGCACATTATGGATTTACCCACACTAGTACTGACACATAATGTATATAATTTTACTCCGGCCATGTCATTTTTTTTGATGTTGAACATTATGTAATCCATTGTTTTCCATATTTTTCTGTGTAATTAGCTCAGAGTTTAATCACTTTTAGCGATAGGAATTATGCTTTGGGAAGTTTATAGTTTATATTTTATATATATATTTAGCCTTTAGTTAGGTGTACCATTTGTTATTCCCTAGCTAATTCTTATGTGACTAATTTTAGGACAAATTATATAGCGGCCCGAGCAATGTCAGTCAGTTATCACTCCTAACATATATTTAACTGCATAACTAATTACTAGTGAATTACACCTAATTATCAAACAAGGGCACACGTATTATAACTTTTCCCTACAGGATAGGTGCATGTAATTAACATCAAAAGAATCAGTGTATTTTTTGAAACATTATAAACATATTAAATTATATATCTATGTAATGTATATATAATTATACGTTTATCTTTCCTCCTCTGTTGCACCGGTGAGACCCATGAAAACCTTGCAAATCTCAAAGTATGTCACAGGACAAATGCCTAGCCTTCAGCAAAAGTATAGGATCAACAAGAAGTGATAAGAAGCCAGAATCACGAGGAGAAGGGGGAGAAGACCTCGGACATCGACGCTACAAACACGCTCTGCCACTCGCCCCATCCGACACTCCCTGGCTGTGCTCAAGACATTTATTGTACTTGGTTGTAATCTCTACGCTCCTTACTGGACTCAAATAAATGTGTACAAAGCTGGAAGTAAACCCAAATTTTAAATCATACCAGATAAATCTCTACAATTTATCAGACTTATAGAGAGTTTCTCCTTTAAGCGCTGAAGGCGAGGATTCTCAACTGCATCAGCGAGTAGTGGTTGAGGATTGGCACCAACGGGCGAGGTCAGTGACTACCCCGAAGTGCTGCAGGCCGATGAGGTAGAATCTGCACTTCGATGCCGCCATGCTACGGCCAGAAACTCGAGCTCGATGGTAGCGTAGCGTGGGTTCGGGCCCCGTCAGGAACCGGGGAAACCCCACTGAACCAGTCGGAAAAACTCCTCCGCCGTGGTCTTGTGGCAAAGGGGTAGCCAAGACCATACAAGCGAGAGGCTCTGTCTGCAAAACAGTGGGCAAGGCAGGATCAAACGTGGCGAGGACCGGTGGGCTTTGACAGGGCTTCCTTCACACGTCGGAAAGCCTCGTCATGGCGGGGGTCCATGGAAAGGTCCTCTTGGGCTCATCAAGGGGCGAAGTGGCTGTGCAAACTCCAGAGATATCCGGCGAAAACTCCGCCAACGATTCACAAGACCCATGAAAGAGCGGAGGTCAGTGAGGTTGGCAGGAGTGGGAAAGTCCCCGATGGCACGGATCTTTTCTGAGTCGGGTTACATGTCATATGGTACTGAGGCGATTGTGAATGAAGTAATTTGACCCACAAAACATTTGCGTCCCAAGTCATAAAGACACAAGTCAATTTGGGGACAGGGGCATACCGTAATGAAGTCTCTTGTCCCTTGTCCAACTTGTCCCCTAGGACAAACCGTCATCAAGCGTTCCCTTGTCAAGCCGACTTGACCCCAAGTTTATCAAAAATGTCGTCAGAGAGAGAGAGAGAGAGAGGAGAGAGAGAGAGAGAAGGGGAGAGAGAGAGGAGAGAGAGAGGGGAGAGAGAGAGGGAGAGAGAGAGTGAGGAGGGGAGAAAAGAGAGAGAGAGAGAGAGAGAGAGAGAGCAGAGAGAGAGGAAGATGCGAGAGGAGAGAGAGGGGAACGAGGGGAATTAGAGAGAGATACTTTTTTCGAGCGGAGGAACGATTCGAGCGAATACTTTTCGAGCGGAGGAGATTTGAGCGAATACTTTTTTGGGGGGGACGATTAGACCCAATACTTTTTCGAGCGGAGGACGATCGAGCGAATCTTTTCCGCGGAGACATTCGAGCGAATCTTTTTGAGCGGGGACGATTCGACGATACTTTTTGGGGGCGGAGGACGACCCAGCAAATATTTTTTCGGGGGAGGACGATTCGAGCGAATACTTTTTCGGGAGCGGAGAGACGATTCGAGCGAATAATTTTTCGGGGCGGAGGACGAATTGAGCAAATACTTTTCGAGCGGAGGACGACGAGGGAATATTTTAGGAGAGTTCAGCGATATTTTTCGATGGAGGGCGATTTGAGCGAATACTTTTTCGACGAGGAAAATTTAGTGTTAGATGTTGTTTTTAATATATAGGATTTTTTTATATAAATTTTTGATTTACAAACATTTTAAGTATATGAATTATAAATCTATTTACCGTTGAGCAAGCTTCGAACGTGCAAAAAATATAGAACCCAAGAATGCGAGTATCTTTGCCACCTGAAAATATCAGTATTATAAATATAAATATATATATTTTTAATAAAATATAATATAGAATATATTTAACTATAATATAATATATAAATATTTTTTAATATATAAATATATGATAATATATTTATTAAATAGATATATTTTAAAAATTTTATATATATATATATATAAAATATTATTATATATAGCTAAAAAATATTTTTTTTAATAGTATATAATATATAATATATATAGCTATATAATATTATAATAATATATTATTAAAATATATAATATTTTTTTATATAATTTTTTATATTTTATATATATATCTTAGATATATTAATATTTTAATATATATAATTTGATAATATATATATAATATATATATATAATATATATATAATAATGATATATTATATAATATTTTATATATATTATATATATTTTTATATATGTATATATATCTATATATATATATTATATATATATATACTATATATATATATATATATATATTATATATATAATAGCTATTTTTAATATATATATATATATATATATATATATATATATTATATATATTAAATTATAAAAAATTTAATATATATATATATATATATATAATATATGAAACGTATAAAAATATATATATATATTAAAGTATATTTATAAAAAAAATAATATAATATATTTTATAAAATTTATATATATATATATATATATTATTAATATATATTAATTATATATATTATATATATAAAATATATATATTATAAATTATAAAATATATTATATATTATATATAAAATTATATATATTAGAAAAAATATATAAAATATATATATATTATTTTTAAAATTATAAAAATATATTATATATATATTATATAATATTATTTATATAATATATTTTATAATATATATATATAGTTATATATTATAATAATATATATATATAGAAAATATATAATACTATTATATTATAAAATATTATAAAATATATATATATATATAATAATATTATATATATATTATATATATATATATATATACTATATATATATATAATATTATAATTATATTATATAAATAATTATATATATATTATATATATATATAATATACCTAATATATTAAAATTATTATATATAGTATATAATATTATATATAAATACCTATATATATTGTATATTTTATATTATATATATATATATATAAATTATATATTTATTATATATATATATAAAATATATAATTATTATATATATATATATATATAATATATATATATATAAATATATATCTTATATATATTTTATATATATATATATATAAAATATTTTATATTATATATATATATATATATTATAATATATATTATATATATATATATATATGTATATATATATGTTTCAACCTCGTTTATGGTCACTGGTGATGAAGAGTGAGTGAGTGAGGGTTAGGGTTGTGATAGTTGAGGCGTGGTGGGTCGGTGATTTGAAGGCTTTTGGTGGTTTCGTGAATAGGTACCTGAGTGAGGGTGTGGGTGGGTTAAGGAGTGAGTGAGAGAGTGATTTCCGGGAGGGAGTTGAAGAAAGTAGTGGGGGGGATGGGTTAGTGAGTAGAGAGGAATTTGCGAATGGGCGGTAGTAGTTTAAGTTTTTTTTTTTTTTTTTTTTTTTTTTTTTTTTGGGGGGGGGGGGGGGGGGGGGGGGGGGGGGGGGGGAAAAGGGGTTTAAATGGGGGGGGGCCCCTTTGGGGGGGGGTTTTTTGGGGGAAGGGGAAAAAGGGGGATGGAGGGGGGGGGGGTTTGGGGTTTTGGGGAAAATTTTAAAAAAAACCCTTTT
>JACEEZ010001627.1:0-12986 GCA_016584305.1 Chionoecetes opilio | reverse complement strand
TGTGTCGATGTCAGCCAATCCGACAATCTTAGGAGTATTACGTAATTACTCTTAACGCTTGTTTACGCAAAAAAAATTCGGACGACCCCATTGATTTTGACAGCACTACTGTATGTCAAATTTAAGCTCAATCGATAATATTTAGGAGTAGTTATACACTTTTTTGGCGGAAGCTTGGTCCACGGGTCTTATGGTAAGCGACAGCGAGCGGAGCTCGCTGTCAATAATATATATATATATATATATTATATATATATATATATATATATATATATATATATATATATATATATAATATATATATATATATATATATATATATAATATATATATATATTATATATATATATATACTATATATATATATATAATTTTATAATATATATATATACATGTACAGTCTAAGACAAAAGTCGTGTCACGGTTTTGTCCGAATATGAAATGTAATTCGTGAAACATTATGAAAACCCTAACACTGTAACATGCTCGGGGTTGGCAAGCCTGAATCCCTTAAGCTACTGTTCAAATAAAGGTTCAAAGCTTCATATCTGTCACCAATGAGACATTTTCTAAAACAAACCAAAGGTATTTCACAGGGTCAATAGATTTACTGCGTTGAGGTTTCATATCATTCGATGTGGAATGCGAGGCCCAGCAATGATCGCTAGGACATTAATTTTCATCTTTACACCTGAGCCACTGAAGGCCACATACATCACCGGCAGGAGTATGGAGAGAGCTAGTCACATGCATCCAACCACCAAGGAAATGAGAGGATGTATGATCTCCCTTTATGAAAAATGAAAAAAAAAAAAAACGATTTACAAAAATTCTAAAAGAATTGCTTCACAATTCAATAGTAGATTTGGATAATAATATGAAGGAAGGAAGGACTCAGTAGCAGTGGCGCATATACGTCCTTAAAAAGAAAGGTGAATACAGGGGTGAATCCAGGACTGTTATAAAGGGGGGGGTGGGGGGGTGGAGCGAAGCGAGCCTTAACAGCTGAGGGAGTTTACAATAACAGCAAAATTGCTATGTGTTTCGGAGGGCCTCAGCCGAGCCCCTAAGACTGGTTCACCGAACTCATGTTCAACCACTGCTTTATAATCACCTCAGCACTTCTACTTTTAACACTCCTGGAAATGAATCCTAAAACAATTACTCGTGAGGATACGAACTATTATGACGTATGAGTTGTGGTGAGATCGAAGCACTTATGGCAGTGCTACCAACCGTTCGTATGACATACGGCAAACAGCACTGAAAGGTTAGCCCTTTACCAGATGTCTTAACCAAAATTCATGACACGACTTTTGTCTTAGACTGTACATGGCATCATCATCACAAGAATATTTTTAGAAGAAAATACAGAATTGGTCGACATGTGTGCAGATGTGCGGCGACTTCCAATTCTAGAAGCACTATACATAAAAGAGATCAATCCCAAGCTTAACGTACAGGCAAACGACCTACAAGCTCTACCAAACATGAAAAGAACAAAAGCTAATAACAGCCTACTCACAGAGAAACAAAGCGAGGAGTCAACAACCAATAAGCGTCTCCCACACACGGAGACGAGAAGCAGAAGCTATCTACCAATCAGCGCCGCCACTAGGCTGCGTGGCAGCCAGCCTTCATCAATAAATAGCGCTTCACTCCGCAACTAAGTCATGCTCACCTCTACAACTGAGGAGAAAACATCTTCCACATGCTGCTGAAGAAGGGTTTTTAGACCCGAAATCGCGATACAGCAAAAATGACAAGCTACGGCGAAGTCACAAAAGTGATTACAAAAGAGAATAAGACACTCTTAAGACAAAGAGAAAATATCTTTAGAAAGATAATAAACGCTGAACTAGCTATCACTTTTAACGAGATCTGTCTCATAGAAAAATTCCTGCCTGTATACTCTCTCTCTCTCTCTTTCTCTCTCTCTCTTCTCTCTCTCTCTTCTCTCCTCTCTCTCTTCTCTCTCTCTCTCTCTCTCTCTCTCTCTCTCTCTCTCTCTCTCTTCTCTGCTCTCTCTCTCTCTCGTCTCTCTCTCTCTCTCTCTCTCTCTCTCTCTTCTCTCTCTCCTCTCTCTCTCTCTCTATCTTATATATATATAGATATTATATACATATATATATATATATATATATTAATATATATATATATATATATATATATATATATATATATATATATATTATATATATATATATATATATATATGCATATATAAATATATATATATTATCATATATATATATATATATATTATTTATATATATACAGGGAGGTCCCGTTATACGAGCATTCGATATACGAGAATCCGATGATACGAGATGTGTAAATTAGGGTCTATTTTCAATATACGAGATCGAAAATCCAATGTTACGACATTCAAACTGGGGTGAGTAAAATTACCAAGTTATTTACTAAAGTAAATTACAAGATATTTACTAAAGTAAATTACAAGTTATTTACTAAAATAAACATTTACTGACTACATATATGATTTACCTAGGTGGTACGATAATCAATCTGAAAATAACGTGCAGACTGGCCAACGACTGCTCGAGACTGGTATTAGCAGAGGTAGGAAGTCTCCGGGCTCGTTTTAATTTATTGTTTGGTATGCTATGAAATACATTTCTCTAGGGAATGTAGAACATATAAATTGCATTTGGATGGATATCTTCATATATATGAGTAAAGAGAGAAATCAAGCAAGGGACTCATCCCGTTTGGCAGCAGCAGCAGCAGCATGACCCAGCCCATGAAAGCCCGTGAGGTGGATTCAACACCATTAGACCAAGGGAGATAGATGTCTTTGGTAATATTTAGTAGGGGAGCGAGAAACCCCCTTGAGGAATCCTATGATCCCTGGTGATATCCTATGGTGCTGTCACAGGCGTGGGAGCTGAACTGTCTTCAGGAAGGCATAGGTGAGGCGGATGACGGCGGGTTTTTTTACTCAAAAGTTTTGAGTGGCGGCGCCGCTGGAGCCGCCACAGTAGGTTTGGGCAGGATTAAACGTCTTATACTCGTTATTATACAACTTAGTGATTATGGTGTGATGTTATATACACGTGTCATTATCTATATCAATGTAGCACCGTGTTTCACCTTAAATAAGGGTGATTTAAAGATGCTATGATGAGGCGCGACTGGCGGGGCAGAGTGATGGAGAAAAATTCTTGCCGCGGGGCCGCCCAATGACACGAATATTCACTATTTCAACCCACATACACACCTTCTACCACCAAAACACTAGCAACACAGGCTCCTTACTTAAATATCTTACTATCTGATACATTAAAACTCCTTAAAACGCAAGCATTCCAAATAAAACGAGAATTAGTTTGAGATGACGGGGACAAGGCGGAGAGAGGCAGTCTGGCATGCCGTTCTTGCCCGGAAATATGTCTCTCTGACTTGTGATTGGTCGAGAAGTTTTAAAAACAGTTTATCATTGGCTGGTGACTGATGATGAGCTTGATGACATCATTTATGTTTTATGTTTAATTAATGTGCAGTTATGTTATTTTGTGTGCTATTTTCTCTTTCAGAATGGTTTTTCTACAGAACAGGTAGTACAGTGTAGGTAATATAGACGCTGTGTGTTTATTGTGTTTGCTATAGTTTATTTTAGCGTGAAAAACATTTTTTTTTTTTTTTTTTTTTTTAAATTGATGGGGTCCTGGAACCAAACCTATATTTTACCATTAGTTATGTGTTTCGTTATACGAGATTTCGCTTTACGAGTATGCCAGGTACTGCTCGTATCCCTACACCCTAACTACCTAACTAACCTAACTAACTAACTACACCCTACACCCTAACTGCTCGTATCTTCGGGACCTCCCTGTATATATATATATATATATATATATATATATATATATATATTTATATATATATATATATATATATTTATATATATTATATATATATATATATATATATATATATATATATATATATATATATATATATATATATATATATATATATATATATATATATATATATATATATATATATATATATATATATATATATATATATATATATATATATATAAATATATATATATATATATATATATATGATTATTTTATCACAGTCTGATGTAAACATATTGCAGGGAGACTTAGATAAACTTAATGAGTGGGTAGCCAGATGGCAGATGGAATTTAATATTGATAAGTGCAGCGTTATGAATGTTGGTAGAAAAAACCCTGGTAATAGATACACCATACGCAAAGCATCGTTGGAAAGATCAGGTGAGAAAGATCTGGGAAGGAAGGTGAGCTCAGACCTACCGACCTAGGAAATAATGTTTTGAGGCTAGAAATAGAGCTAAAAAGGGTAGGAAACAATGTATTGAGGCTAGAAATAGAGCAAATAGGGTTAACCCCTTTTTACCTTTGGGAAGGCGGTAGTGGAGTGGTTAGCGTCTCCTACTGGCGTTCTCGGTGACCCAAGTTCGATCCCCGAAGAAACCCGAAACCTTTCTGCACTGTCGAGTGGCCTAAGAACACCCACATGCCCTGCCCATCAACTCTACCTTCGATTGCGAGTGCATCGGAAGACACAGGGGGGCGGCATGAGCCTCTAATCACAGGCGTCACTATAAGAATCCTGCCTGCGCCACTACGGGCGAGGACAACCATCATCAGAGCCCTCAAGTGAACCTCCAGAGCCTACCATCCGAGCCCTGGGTCACCACTGCCTACAGGCGCTATAGGCACAAATGTTATATATAATAAAAAATAAAAAAATAAAAATAAAAAAAAGGTACATACATTACATGTATCTATTACCAGGGTTCTTTCTAGCAACATTCATAACGCTACACTTATCAATATTAAATTCCATCTGCCATCTGACTACCCACTCATTAAGTTTATCTAAGACTCCCTGCAATATGTTTACATCAGACTGTGATACAATAATTCTATCTACCTTAGTATNATGCAGCCATTTTCATCAGTTTAGTTACTGAACTGTGTTTTTCTTGTTTTTTTTTGACTATGTGTGTTTTTTGTAGTAAATGTGATATAACTCTAACCTGCCCCAAAAACGTGTAACAATAATCGTTGTATTTCTTCTCAATATTATATAATTATATTGAGGATCATCTGCACCATATACAGTTAATTCTTTTATTTGGAAACTTTTCTTTAATATATGATGCAATTTTGTGAAATTCGTATCCACTAAAATTATTTTCCTTTTCACCAGTACTTGAAGGCAGACAAGCAGCAAAAGAACAGGAGACTGAAGGAGCGAGACAAAGAACTAACCTTGAGTAAAACAGAGAATGGGTAAGTATTTTATATGATATGAACATCTCAAAACTTAATTTCTTTATTTTTCACATAAGTGTAACTATATTTCTTGAGACTGCCTCTCCTCTTCTTTTTATGTTCATGTTCTGTTCATTATTGAATAGATCTTTCCCACCACATAGTATAATATGAATGATCAAATACACTCGACCGTCGATTTAACGGACTAAATGGGGAATTGAAGTGTCCGTTGCTTAAAAAAGTCTGTTGCTTGGTAATCGCGGGCCGGACGCCATTATTTTCCATTCTTAACACTGTTTATTATTGTCATGGGGGGGAGGGGGTCTTCTTTGTTCTTGTTTCTCCTTCTTCTTACCTTCTCTCTTCTCTTTACTCTTTCTTGCGTGCGACAGGGACAACATCAGTCTCTTTCTCGACACACATGGGTACATTTTACACTGATGCAGAACTGCTCACCCAGCTAATGGCCTCTTACATCAGCCTCACGTGTGCGATAGGAAACATGACATCTGTCCCTTCTCCACAGCACATTGGACTCGGGCTGCTAATTCACAATTAGGAAATAAATCATTTCCTTTTTCCTTGCCCCGTGTGGGACTCGAACCTCTGCCACATCAGAAGCTGCACTCGAGCCCAGCGCGTAACCGATTCCACCATAAGGGCAACCCAATGCTTTTACAGCTTCTGATGTATTTATGTTCATTACATTAAATATAGACAGAAGAAATATGAAATATGATAATAAATATGCATTTATGGGTATTAAGAAATGTATTGATATGTATAACCTAGACACTACGTATCATTATAAAACAAAACCTGAAAATAATTGTAGTTTTTATTTTACTTACTGTAAACTATATGTAGAGCTATATACAGGACTATGTACTACATGACTGAGAATGCTTCTATTCTGAGTCTCAGGTGGTATCGTAGCAGACACATTTTCCAAGCAGTGGACTTATTGAATATTTTAGTGTGCTTGTCAGGTAACAGATGGAGTCCGTTAAAACCAAAATACGTTAAATCGAGGTCCGTTAAATCGAGGATCGAGTGTACCTGTTATATTTAGTTTTGATTGCAATACCATATATATATATATACACACAAACCTCGATTTCCCGGACCTCGATTTCCCGGATATCGGATTTGCCGGACAAATCCGAGGTCCGGGGATATGTCAGTCTCGGACAATTTTTTTTTTTTTTTTTTTTTTTTTTTTTTTTTTTACACGTTGAAATGCCTGGTCCTGTTCGTAAACTGACCAAGTTGTCCGGCGGTCGAGCATCTCCTGTCACCCCTGGTCAGTGTCCGCGCCTCCCGCTAGGTGGCAGCATGCTCAGCGGTCGTATTGTTTACATTTGGGCACACAACATTCATGGTTCACCTGCACAGCCTCCGTCAGTCACCTGACTCCCACTGCCCTGGTGCAAGAACATTTCTGAGACTATTGAACACTTTCTGCTGCCACCCGCCAGGTGGCAGCATGCTCAGCGGTCGTATTGTTTACGTTTGGGCACACGACACTCACGGTTCCCTGCACAGCCTCCGTTAGTCCCCTGACCCCCACTGCCCCTGGTGCAGGAATGTCTCTTGAGACTATTGAACACTTTCTGCAGCCTCCCGCCAGGTGGCAGCATGCTCAGCGGACGTAAAAGTCCGCAGCGGGGTAGTTGATATTGTCGGTTGCCGGACAATAAATACTAGAGTAGGATAAACGTCCGGGGTGGGTAATGACATCGGATTTTTTTTTTTTTTTTTTTTTTTTTTTTTTATACTTGCGATTCCCGGACTTTTGCGGTTCCCGGACCAGTGCTCCCCCCTATTAGTCCGGGAAATCGAGGTTTGTGTGTATATATACAGGGAGGTCCCGAAGATACGAAGAGTTAAGTTCCACCTGGCATACTCGTAAAGCGAAATCTCGTATAGCGAAATACATAACTAATGGTAAAATATAGGTTTGGTTCCGGACCCCATCAAAGACATGTTTTTCACACATGTTTCACAAAGACATGTTTTTTCACAATTTTGGGGGCAGCACACCTGCCTAATTACCCTAAAGTTCAGGCCGCGCCATATGCTTAATACCCTTCAGGTCACGCATTGCTTGGGATGACCTGACTGGGGTCAACCAAATCCCCCTTTGTCCAGCCCGGGAGTCCTATATTCAGGCAGTTACCTAACTACCATCTGAGGCAACACATCGCTCCTCTCCCTGTGTTCCTCGTGGCATCACCTCCGCTGTACTTAACCTACATTCCCGCCGTAATAAACTTGTGTGTGAACGCTGTGTTAGGTAGGTAAGGGACAAGGGAGGGATGCGCAGACCTCTCCACTGCCCACAAACTCATCTCTGCGCATCTGAATCATTATACATCATCATACAGCCCAGATGCATACGTGGTAGGGCACGCATTTTGAACTTGGTAATTTTACTCACCCCAGTTTGAATGTCGTAGCATTGGATTTTCGATCTCGTATATTGAAAATAGACCCTAATTGACTAAGTTCGTATCATTGATTTCTAGTATGACGAATGTTCGTATAATGGGACCTCCCTGTATATATATATATATACAGTCAAACCTCGATATAACGGACCTCGATGTAACGGACTTCGGATGTAACGGACTCCATTTGCGTGACATTTTTTATTTTATTATTATTTTTTTTCTTCATATTAGACCGCTTATCGCCGCTCGAATTTTCAACTCAACATAATTGTATTATTTTCTCATTTTACTTTGGAATGCTTGGGTTTTAAGGAGTTTTGATGTATCACATATTAAGATATATAAGGAAGGAGCCTGTGTTGCTAGTGATTTAGTGGTAGAAGGTGTGTATTGTTTAAAATAGTGATTATATTAGTGTTATGGCGTGGCCGCTGCTACGTCTCCCTGTCACCTCAACACCCTAAATCACCCTTATCTAAGGTGACACGCAGTGCTACACTGACCTAAATAGTGACACATGTATAGAACTGCACTTCACAACCATATAATATATATAATAATGAGCATTAGTCATGATAATAAGCAATACCTTTGGAAGCCACGGCTGAATCTGGCTCGTAGTTTGTTTACCTTGCACTAGAGCTTGAGCTTGACTAGCCAGACGGTGATTGAAAGCATCAACATTTTAGGGATAACCCATCACTTTATGGGAACTTTTTCTTTCCTTTTTATCTATTTTGGGGTGATTATAATGTCTCATGATGCTGCTGCTGCTGCCGCGGCCCGCGCTGCCAGGCGTGGATGAGCGCCTTGAAAGTATTTTCATATCTTTACTCATATGTATGAATAATAGCAATTTCAAATGTGATTATATGTCTACATTCAACTAGAATAATGAAATTTCATAGCATACCAAGCAGTAATGAGCGAGCCTGGATACTTACTACCTCTCCTAATACCAGTCCCGAACAGTCGTGAGCGAGTGTGCCAAATCCCTAATGTAGCGCTAGTCACTGTTTACCTCCCAACATAGCTACATGGTCTGGTTGTGTTTGAGATTATTTCTCATTTATTTCACGTGTAGGAGCGGACCAAATTCAGCATGTAGTGCCAGCACTGTTTAACCTCCCAACATAGCTACACAGTTTGGTTGTGTGTGATTATTTCTCATTTATTTCACATTTTTTTTTTTTTTCATATATTTTTCCACCCTTGGGAAAATACCCTCGCTATAACGGACAATCGGCTTTAACGGACCACTCCTCCCCCGTTTTTAGTCCGTTATATCGAGGTTTGACTTATATTATTATTAAAAATATTTATATATATATATATATATATATATATATATATATATATATACATACACTAGGGACCCAAATAAAGCATGTTCGCATAAAGCGTTTCCCCTATAAAGCGAACGACCTAAAATATATATATATATTTTTTTTTTTTTTTAAATAAAATTCCAAAATTTTCGTTAGGCACGAATTTGATCATATACACTACCCTCCTGAGTTTCGCGCTTGCTTTCTTCTGGGGTATAAGCCGAAACTCGCGGATCGCGAAACTCGGGTATAAAAACACTGGAAAAAAGCTTATTTAGTCCGTTTTTTTTTTTTTTTTTGTGTGTGTTGTGTGTGTGTGTGTGCGCGCGTGTGCGCCTACAGCGCCGTTAGGCAGTGACCTCCAGGGTGGGATGGTAGGCCCTGGAGGTTAACTTGAGGGCTGTGTACCTACCGTATTTTACAGCTTATAAGACTCACTTTTTCCCCCAAAAAAATATCCTGAAAATGCCCCAAGCCCTGTCCACCCAGCAGTGAATGGGTACTGGGTGTTAGCCTAGGTTTGTGACCCGCCAACCGGGGTGGTGGCTTCGGCCAACACTATGTAGAGAAGAGGAGGGAGGAGAGGAGCTTGAGTTTGAGCTTGAGTTGGGAGTCACCCAGCGGATGCTGTTTTGGTCTGAGTGAGTGAGCTTGACACATATCTTGTCAGCTGATGGTTGTGTGACAGTGTTATACGGCAATACCACTGTTATACGGCAATAACACTGTCACAATGCCTTCCTCTCTTCTCTCCTGTCCCCTCCAGTACCTCCAGAAACCACAGTACCACACACGTCATAGTTAATCACTTATAAAGGAGTATTTAGTGGTAAATAGTAAGGAACGGCGGGGCTGTAAGGTAAGGTGCTACCTATCTTATGCGACACCGGCTGCTCCTGTAGAGAAAAACACAAACAAATGGAAAAAAACTAAGCAAAACTACAAGCTATATTATAATACTATACTAAGCAGGAAGGAAGGAAGACGTGTCCCGTACGTCTCTTATGGAGGCGGGAGCAGAGTGGTTAGCGTCAAGATATATGTCAAGCTTGAGCACGAGCTTGACAGACGACCTACAAAGTGATACTAAGCAGAAGGGTCACAAGAAGAAGAACAAGTCTCCGAGTGGCGTTCTCGGTGATCCGAGTTCGATCCTTGATGAGGGCTGTAAAATCCACTTAAAATCTTTCTCTGCACTGTTGAGTGGCCTAAGAACACCCACACGCTGCCCATTAACTCTACCTTCGATTGCGAGTGCATCGAAGGACACCGGGGGCGGCCATGAGCCTCTAATCACAGGCGTCACTATAGAAATTCTGTCTGTGCCACCACGGGCGCCAAAAGGGCCAACCATCACAGCCCTCAAGTTAACCTCCAGGGCCTACCATCCCACTCCTGGAGGTTAGGACTCGGCGCGAAACTCGAGGATCGCGAAACTCGCATAGCGTGAAGCTCGGGAGGGTAGTGTAGAGCGATTCCGTCATCCAAAGTAGGGCAAATCCGAGGAGTTCATATAGAGAGCCAAAATATCGTACAGAACGTGAGCACTGAGCAGGCTGCCATAAGAAGGCTTGCGGCAGCTTGCGTTTTCTGTTAACACGAGGCATTTTTCGTAAGCCAGCTTGCCCAGCTGGCGCAAGCCGTGGCAAGAGTGAGTAAGTAGTAATGGCGGTAGCGACTGTGGAAATCTCATCCATTATTACCCAATAAACATTCTTGTGAAGGATATATGTTGTGATCCATTCACAATATCGTCAGTTATCGTAATTTATTGATGGCTTCCATTCGAAGGTACACACGTCATTGTGGTTTGGTGTCGTAGTTGGTGTTTGCAAGTAATCAGCTGAGCGGGCCCCGCCAGTTCTGGCATCCAGAGAGCCCTTCTCCTTACCATCGAGGGCTGGCAGATCGCGTTTTCAGTGGGTTCCTCCCACGCCGGTATCCCAGGCAACGAGGTGGCTGATTCTGCTGCCAGGATGGCCTTATCAGATGTAACACAACCCCGTTCCCTCTGCCACTCTCCGCGGCTAAACACCTCATCTCCCCGGGTCTGCCGCTCCACTTGGAATAAAAACGCTCGCGATGCCCGCCGCATCACCTCCATGGGCTAATATCGCAGTGACTCTTCCCCCTAGCCGTGGATAAGGACAAAGTCCCGCGTCCTCGATGTCACCCTCACCCGCCTCCGCCTGGGGCACAAGACACTCACGGCTCACCTGCATCGCCTCCATCTGTCTCCTGACCCCCACTGCCCTTGGTGCATGAATGTTCCGGAGACTATTGAACACTTTCTGCTGCAGTGTCCGCGCTTCCACTCCCACCGTGTAGTGCTACAGTTTCAACTCCTCGCCCTGAACGTCACCACCTTTGACCTGCCCACCCTGCTGGCGGCGGCTGGCGTTCCCCCCTCCCGGCAACACGCCGTCATCCGCCTCACCTGTGCCTTCCTGAGGAAGACAGGTCAACTACCATGCCTGTGATAGCATCATAAGACATCACCAGGGCTCATAGGTTCCAATGGATCCTCGCAGCCTTAAAACAACAACAACAACAGTTCTGCCGAGGCACGCAAGCGAGAGTTAGCCAGGTTTATGGCAACCTGCTTTTGAGTCCACTAACCTAACCTAATCCCATACTTTAACCTTCTAACTAAAGCCAAATCTGCATTATAAGTGTCCGCGGCAAGGGAAGAACAGAGGCGATGTACGTCACAAGAGAAAGAAGAGTGATAGGCACGCCGCACCTAAACAAACACTTGTCTCTCGCCTCCCTGTGAACAACATGTCATTATCTCCAAAAGTTTGAGTCCAAAATAATGTTTCCTAGAATCCATTAAGGTAAACAGAAACCATACTCCCAATTGTGTAGGTTAATTTCGATCCTAGTGTAAAATAATACCATGTTCTGGTATGGATGGGTGTGAACAAGTATAAATGTACGGGTACAGGCGGGAGGACCGATCGACCAATATCAATTATTCCCATAGGTTATGTGTCTCACATAGAGCGAATTCGAATAAAAAAACCTCGTTTATCGACCAATTTCTCGTTTTATGTGGACCCTAGTGTATACAGGGTGTAACACGAGTTTATGCAAATATTGATACAGGAGATAGACCCAATTATTCTAAGAACAAAATGCTCTATACCCATATGCTTTCTGAGCTTCCTTTACGTGACATGGAGTGAGAAAAAATTACCGCGGTCGTCATGTAACTCACGGCTAGCGGGAAGGCAGGAGGTATGCGATGTGCACTCGCGCGTATGCCCCCCGTTGAAATTATGAATTATTTAATCATAATTTCTACTAGTTATGGACATCAATTTTAAAGTTCTCCTTGTGTTGGACAACTGCCCGGGCCACCCTGATGATTTGAATGAAATTGACCAAATGTTTCAGGCAGTTTTTCTTCCTAAGAACACACATCCTCATTCAACCTATGGACCAAGGTGTGATTGCGGTCTTTAAGTCTAAATATTCGACACGCAAACCCTTTAGCATGATGAGGACCGCTATGAACGGTGGGGAGAGGAGAGCATGAGAGAAATGTGGAGGAAACATAACATTGCTGGGTGCAATTGAGTTTATTAAAGAGGCTCATGATGAATTGTCCCAACACTGTGAATTCGTGCTGGGAAAGTGTGTGGCCTGCAGCAGTCAAAAACTTAAAAGGCTTCCCTACTACTGAACCTGATGTGAAAAAAATGGTGTTGTTAGCCAAAGCAATCGGTGGTGAAGGCTTTAAGGATATGACTGCAGCGGAAATAGAATCAGAACTGCTAGGTGATTCTGGTGAAGGGCTGACGAACGAAGATTTACAAGAAATCAATAAAAAGGACTGAAGAAGAAAGGACAACGAAATGACGCAAAAAAAACGAGAACTCCAAATTTTTTTTTTTTTT
>JACEEZ010001625.1:33538-43924 GCA_016584305.1 Chionoecetes opilio | reverse complement strand
AAGTGTATACTCTGCTCTACTACCACTGCTACTACTACCATACTACTACTACTACTACTACTACTACTACTACTACTACTACTACTACTACTACTACTACTACTCCTGCTAATTCACTACCTATTGCTGCTACTACTACTACTGCTAATACACTACCTATTGCTACTACTACCACTACTACTACCACTACTATTACTACAACTACCTATTGCTACTACATAATAACAATAATGACTAACATCATCATTGTCAATATAACTATTATTATCGTCATTGCTATCATTATTATTGCAAGGAGCAGCAGGAAATCAGTTGTAGTAATAGTAGTAGTGGCTTTTAAAGTAGTAGTGGTTGTTTTTACTTGGTGATAGCAATGGTAGCGGTTGCTTTTTTACGTGCAGTGATAGCAGTAGTGGTGGTAATAATGCCTGTAAGAGCAACAATTATCACATTTTTATACTTTTATCAGTGGTAAGCGGGCCAAAAGCTTCCCTGTTTATGCCTTGTATCACAGGAGCCTCCACACACACACGCAACACACACACACACACACACACACACACACACACACACACACACTACACACACATACACACACAGTCACACACACACAGCCTCTTAAACAAGGTCTAAGTCAAGTGCTGTCAGCCTTATCAACTCTCCTTTCATTCCTGACGGTCTCCAAAATACCGCAGCCCACCACACACTTCCTTGCCTTATTGTTTCTCCTTAAATACAATCTTTCATACTTTTTACTTTTTTAAACTTTTCATACTTTTTTTGTATCTTTTCCTTCATAATTTTTGCCTTTTTTTAGCTTTTCATAAATTTTCCTAACTTTTTACTTCAGACTTTTGAGCTTTTCATACTTTTTCGTTACTTTTTAGCTACTTCATCCTTTATATTTATGACTTTTAACTTTATAAACTTGTGACTTCTTTTCCACTTTTTCATACTTTTTCGTAAATATTTACTTCATACTTTTTGAACTGTTCATACTTTTTCTTCACTTTTTTTTTTAATACAACATTAACTACCGCCTCAAATCACACTTATTACGCCTACAATTATATTACAAGAGGTACTTCACATCATAATTTCTATATTTACTCGACAGGTCAATTCTATAGAGCTCCAAACTTTCTGATTGACCTCCGAACTACTATAGAAGAAAAATAAATACGTCTATTCTCAAGAGGGAAGTTTTTTAATCACCTTCAGAAAAAGACCGAATCTCGTCCATAACATTGACATAGTAGTAGTAGTAGTTAGTAGTAGTAGTGGTAGTAGTATAATCCATCCTTGTGAGTGGCATTTAACCCTTTCATTTTATTCCCTTCCTAATTAAATGTCGATGTTTTTATAGCCCAGTTCCCTTTTTTAATTTTTCTATTTAACCCCTTGAGACCCAGAACGTAATTTCCATTGTAATTTGGGTACCAATAGACGATTTTTAGTGACTATAAGCAATATTTTGTAGATATGACCTGTTTAGTATCCTTGTCGACTAACTAATTTAGTATATTCAGCTCTATTTCGTAATGTTATGGCGAACAACAGACAATATTCTATAGCAAAGTAAAGATCTGGGTGTGAAGGGGTTAATATAAGAAAAGAAGGAGCGAGACTAAATCACTTTGCGGGCTTTGTGTTACCCATTTTTGTTGTGCCCTTGGCCAGTTCTTTGTGATGGAAAAAAAAAAAAAAAAAAAAAACTTCGCTGGGCAAGGATAAAAAAAGAAAATAAATAAAAAAATAAAAATCATCTTATCTCGACCAATTCCGAATTTCTTAATGCTATTTTTATTCACTTTTCTCATTCGCCACTTGTCACGTAGCTTTCATTTCTATGCTTAGCTTCTTTCTTCTTCTTTCTGTATCACAATCAACGTTCTTCTACATTTTTTGACTTTTCTTTTATTATATTTTCTTGTATTCATTTTCGTAAAGACGTCAGCCTTCTTCAAGACTCTCTGGTTATTCCTTCTTTCTTTTATAATCCTAGGAGCCTTCAGATCCAAAACAATGTCAAAATGCCAAAGTTTTGATCTATTTTCCTATATATCTTGTATATTCGACCTCCTCTGTTGTGTTGTTGATCTTATGACTGCTGGAAAGAATACAAGTTTTATCGGTTAAATTAATGCATTTTACAATTAATGTTTTTAGTTACACTACTACTACTACTACTACTACTACTACCACAACTACTACTACTACCACAACTTCTACTACTACTACTACTACTACTACCTATTCCTACTATACTACTACTACTACTACTTCTACTACTACTACCACCACTACTTCTACTACTACTACCTATTCCTAACACTACTACTACTACTACTACTACTACTACTAGGACAAGTTTTATCGTTTAAATTAATGCTTTTACAATTGTTTTTAGTTATACTACTACTACTACTACTACTACTACTACTACTACTACTACTACTTCTACTACTACTTCTACTACTACTCTACTACTACTACTACTACTACCTATTCCTACCACTACTACTATTATTGCTACTACTACTACTACTATTACTTCTCCTACTACTACTACTACTACTACTACTACTACTACTACTACTACTACTACTACTACTACCTATTCCTACCACTAATACTACTACTACTTATACTAATACTATTGCATCTGCCATCGCCATCAATTTATCTTTTCCCTTTACGAATTTATGGTTAGAAGAGAAAAAAAAAGACATTGATAACATAATTTTCTTTGATTCCTGTTTATTCTTCTAAATTTTCTTCACCCTCTAATTATCCTCTTCCTCCTCCTCCTCCTCCTCCTCCTCCTCCTCCTCCTCCTCCTCCTCCTCCTCCTCCTGCTCATTAACTAACATTAAGAACATTACAACTTAAGAGCAATACATACTATCTATCATTCTCCAACATTTGACAGCCACACACACACACACACACACACACACACACACACACACACACACACACACACACACACACACACACACACACAAAGAAAAATTAACCCATTCATCTATTCAGTAAAGATTCGCCTTTCTGCAATCTTTTTATATTAAGACAACAGAAGGAGGAGGGAAAGGGAAGGAATAGCGGCAGGAAACATTGAAATATAATGACCTTCCTTGCGGAGTTTGTTTGCTCCCGATTTCATGCTCGTCTGAGTGTGTTGGATTTAAGGAAAAAATGTCCCATATTTATGAATACTCAAACGAGAGATTTAATGTTGTGGAAAGGAGGAGGAGGAGGAGGAGGAGGAGGAGGAGGAGGAGGGGGGAGGAGGAGGAGGAGGAGGAGGTAGGAGGAGGAGGAGGAGGAGGAGGAGGGAGGAGGAGAAGAATGAGAACGAAGAAGAAAGGGGAGATAAAGGAGAAGAATAAGAAGAGAAAGGGGAGAAAAAATAAAATCTAGGACAAGGAGGAGAGGGAAGAAGAAGAGAACGGATGGAATGAGGAGGAGGAAGAGGAGAAGAGAAGGAGGAGGAGGAGGAGGAGGAGGAGGAGGAGGAGGAGGAGGAGGAGGAGGAGGAGGAAGAGGATGATAAAGAGGAGGAGGAGAAAAGGGAGTAAAATAGCAGTGTTGATTTCAGTTTTTCATTGTTTCTGTTTTTCAATATTTCACACCTATATCTTACCCTCCTCGTATTATATTACCCCTTATTCTACCCTTATTCCACCCTTAACTATAATGGGCAAGGGTGGGTAAGCCTCTCTTTTATTTAAATATGTATATACGTCTTAAGCCCTTCACGCCCAAATCTTTCCTTGGCTATATAAAATCGTCTGTTGTTAGCCATTAAATAACGAAAAGTAACTCAATATACCACATTAGCTAGTGGGCAAGGATAGTAAACAGGTCATAGCTATAAAACATTGCTTATATTCGCTAAAAATCGTCTAATGGTACCCAAATTACAATGAAAATTACGTTCTGGGTCTCAAGGGGTTAATTAAAATCGTATGTTAGAGGTTAGACAAAAACGTGTGGTCTAATTAACATAAGAACATAACAAAATAAGGAAGCTATTGAACAAGATATTTATAATTGAACAGATTTTCTTATGGATGTATGAACCATTTTTTCCCTCGGTGGTTTAGATAGTTTTCAATGCATTTTTTTTATATTTGATTTGATTTTCTCACTGGATCATTTGTTTATTTTTATTTTGTTCGATTATTATATTTGTGTATTTTATTTATTTGGTTTTATTTTGTAATGTAATGATAGAGTTGGTAATGACGTGTCGTGTCATGTTCTGTACAGGAAACAAACATGTTCGCGTAATTCTGCATGTGATAATGAGTCCATTAGCACACACACACACACACACACACACACACACACACACACACACACACACACACACACACACAATCACAAAGTTGTCTACAAACCAATATGCATGTCACTCTGATGCCTGAAACTCTGTGTCTATCTAAGTATGTATGTATGAATATATGTATGTATGTATATATGTATATATGTATGTATGTATGTATATATGTATGTATGTATGTATGTATATATGTACGAGGGCGAACCCAAAAGTAACCGGAATAGTTTTCTGTGGGACAAACCCGTAGTAGTTCAGGTTTCCGCCGCTAAATGCCGCGTGAGGCAACCCTCAGGCATCAGTCTGCTAACTGGCGTCGTCGCGGGAAGACGAACAGCCCCGTGGTTCGCCTTTGTTTTGAAGTGCTTTGCGCCTTTTCGTCAATTTTTACGATGGATGAAAGGAAGGAGCAGCGTGCTGCCGTGAGAATCTGTTTTTTGCTGGGGAAAACGGCAGCCGAAACAGTTATCATGCTTCAAACAGCTTACAAGGATGCTGCCATGAGCAAAACACAAGTTTACGAGTGGTTTGCACGCTTTAGGAATGGTCAATTGTCGCTGGAAGACCAACCTCGTTCAGGGCGACCGTCAACCTCCCGAACGGATGAAAACATCACGAAAATTCATGAACTGATCTTGGAGGATCGTCGCCGATCAATTGACGAACTTGTTGATTTGACTGGTGTGTCCTGGAGCTCCTGCCAACGAATTTTGAATGAGGAATTGGGGATGAAAAGAGTTGCAGCGAAATTGGTGCCTCGCTTGCTCACGGACGATCAAAAGCAGTCACGAATGAATGCGTGTCGAGACCTGAAGGAACAGTTGGAAGTTGATCCATACCTTTTTTCGAAGGTCATCACTGGTGAGGAAAGCTGGTGCTACGGCTACGACCCGGAAACGAAACAGCAGTCAAGTCAATGGAAGCATCCAACGTCACCACGACCCAAAAAGCGCGTCAAGTGAAGTTCAATGTCAAGACGATGTTGATTTGTTTCTTCGATGCGAGAGGAATTGTCCACACATAATTTGTTCCTCCTGGTCAAAACTGTTCACCAGACTATTTACTTGGCAGTTTCTGAAGCGTTTGCGAGACGCAGTGAGACGAAAACGCCCCGACCTGTGGCAAAGGGGGAGAGTGGTGGTTGCATCACGACAATGCGCTAGCGCACACCGCCTTGAGTGTGAGACAGTTTCTCACAAAAAAAGGCATGACCCCACTTACCCACCCTCCCTATTCACCCGATCTTGCTCCCTGCGATTTTTTTGTTCCCCCGAATGAAAAAAGTCCTCAAAGGAAAACGTTTTGCAGACGTGGAAGAGGTTAAGAAGAAAACGACGGAGTAGTTTAAAAGGCATATCTTTGCTAGATTTCCAAAATTGTTTTGTACAGGGGAAAAAAAGTCGGGCCCGGTTTGATTGCTTCACAGGGAGAATACTTTAGGTGATCAAATGTAAACATGAAAAAAAATTCTGAAAAAAATTATATGACAGAATTGGGGTTTTTTTTGGGTCCCCCTCGTATGTATGATATATGTATGTATATATGTTTTTGGGATGTTTATATGTATGAGTATGTGTAACTTCACTGTGAAACTAAGATTGTTTGCCCCTTCTGCTTTTTTTTATTGCCTATGTGTGTGTGTGTGGTGTTGTGTGTGTGTGTGGGGTGTGTGTGTTAGGGTGGTCCAAAAAAATGAAAGTTCAAAAATTTTCTCCGGGCAGTTTGCCAAAACGTTTTGACGTTGAAAAAAAGAAAAAAAAAAAAAAAAAAAAAATACAGATTTGGAGGGGGTTTTAGGGGCCCATCAAAGCTCTAAATTTTTCTCAACGGATTCATTTAATGCACAATACTAATGGAAAAATAAAAGGGAAAGACAAAAAAATTTCCTCTAAAATATTTTTCAACTAAATGGGGGGTGAGGGTAGTTGCGCCGGTGAGTTTCCCCCACCGGGAGCAGGTCCGCTTGGTTTTCTCATCTTGGTTAGGGAGTCGTTGTACGATGAAATCACGCCACCCCACGCTGGGCCCCGCGTTTGGACGCGGGGGCTTCACTGTGGCACCCCCCTTCTGGTACGCAGGGTTGGTTTCCCCACCGTCCACAGGGGGGGAAAGGAAGGAGATGTCGATTTTTGAAGAGGGTGAGCCGCGAACGAGGCGGGGAGGGGAGGAGGGGGGGAGGAGTTGATGAGCTGATCCGCAGCCTTGTTGAACCGGATTGGGGTCGAGGTCCTTTTCCTTCCCTCGTCCTTCAGCAATCTTCTTCTTTTTCCCCCATGTGATCCTCTGAGAAAAGAGCAGCCCCACGAGATGGCGCCGAGGTACCAGAGATGGCGGGAGAATTGGTGGGGGTGTCTTCCCGATCGCTCCGTTGACTCCTGGAAGGGGTTGCAGGTCCTTCCGAGGTTGAGGTCGTTGTACGCAGTTTCGGTCGCCAGCCCCGCCTCCACCCACGCGCGGAGTAGGGGGAAAAACGACGAAGAGAGCGACTCTTCAATCCCTTGTTTCCCCGCGTTGTCATTTGCACGGGGGGACCGGAACATGCGGTCGGAGAACGTAGATTCCCTTTCCCACCCAAAAAGGGCGGGTGGAAGGGCCCCCGGCTTCTTGATCGGCTGACGGGGGTTTTTTTCCCCGGTGAGATAAAAGGGGGAAAGGGTTTTTGCACAACTCGCGGTGTCCTCTGGGGACTTTTTTTCGACGGATCCCTCTTCCATCGCACCGATCGATGCCCCCTTTCCACGACGGACGAGATCGATCCCGGGTCGACGACGTTGCGATGGGTTTTGGGATCTTTATTTGGGGATGTAGGGCCACTGTTCCCGGAAACGCTTTTAAAAGGGAAGGGGGGGGCCCAACCCCTTTTTAACGCAGGGGGGATTAGTCGAGACATGGGGCGAGGAATTTTAAATTTTCCCCAAAAATTCTTTTAGAAAGACGACAGCAAGGTAAATTCCTTATTGCTGGTTTCGTTCGAAACAACCCACCACCTTCCCCTTGATACCCCACCGCCCGGAATTCCACCACCTTTTTAGCCCTCGCTGCTCCCCTTCCCCCTGGGAGCTTTGGGTTCCAAGAGTTTCTTTTTCCCGGCAGGATGGAAATAGATTGGGAAAACGATACAATTCCTTCTCCTTTCCCGTTAAGCGGAGCATTTTTCCTCCATGAACTCAGAGGGGGCCTTTCTTGTAACTCGGAAAATCTTGATGCCTCCCCAAGCGCCGCCCGGTCATCATTTGGATCGCAAGTGTGCTTCGGGAAGCAGGCGTTAATCCTGAGCTGGAAACCACAGCCTGGGGGAGGGGGGTCGCCTTCCGGCCTGAGAGGTTTTTTCCCCGCGCGGAAAAGACCACTTCCCGGGTAACCTCACGCTTTTGGGGGAGCTGCTGACCTGCGATGATTTTCCCCCCGAAAGGGGAATTCTCCCGGGAGAGGTCAGATGACGGTGACGAAGAGTCGGGAAAAGGGCCCCAATCGCGAACTTCTCGCCTTTCCCTTTCTCCTTTCCGCCTCTCACTTTTCCCCGCCCAACTTCTCATCCGCATCGTTTTTCCCTTTCCCCACCAGCTTGGGGCTACCCCCCCTTGCCATTTTTCCCCTCCGTTCGTGATCCCTAGGGAAAGGGTTTTGGGCCTCTTTTTTTCTTCAGGGGGGACAAAAATCTTTTGCGATATGTCGAAAGGCGACTGACTCGTTCTTGAAATGGACTTCCTTTGCTGTTTAGTGTCCGTACTCCTTTCCCATTAATTTTCAGCTTCTCGATTTTTTTTCCCCTACGGGTTCAACTTGGGCTTTGATTAACGGGTCTCCATTGTTGGGATTCGGCTTTTACCCACACTTCCACGAGTTCAGTGACAAAAGCCTCCCGGTTCTCTTTGGTTACATCCGAATGAGTACAACCGGGGCGCAGCATTCTTCTCCAGTGGGCAATGGCGGGGCCCGGGGAAAATTTTTCCAAAGGTTGATCAAAAGGAACAGTTCCGTGCTTTTCGTGTAGAAAAACCCCCAACTCATCACTTGGGGGAAACAAAAGAAAAAAAAAAAAATTTGAGTAAAAAAAAAAAAAAGAAAAAAAGTACTTTTAACACCGACCGACAGCGAACCAAAAGTCAACTGCGTCTCCTCTCTCCCCTGACGTCTTCTTCTCCCCACCGGATGTACCAAACCCCCCACCGGATGTAACAACTTCCTTCCTCTTTATGGGCCCCTAAAATTTTTTAACTGTGGCAAATTTTGGCCCCGGAGTATTTTTAGTCAGGTAGAACAAAAAATCAACATGCCCCAAGAAAATTCAAATTTTTAAATTTTTCCCCCATGATTTTTTACCCCCCTGGCCCCTGTTTGTGTGTGGGGTGTGGTGTGTGTGTGTGTGTGTGTGTGTGTGGGGGTGTTGTGTGTGTGTGTGTGTTTAACTAAAGCATTAACATATCCACTTTTTTTTTCACCTTTGGGTTTTTTGCGACATAAAACCTAAGTAAAAAAAAATGAATAGCAAAGTTAAAAGAGAGAAGGGGAGAGAGATAGAGAGGAGAAAAGGAGAGAGAGAGAGAGAAGAGGGGAGAGAGAGAGAGAGAGAGAGAGAGAGAAGAAGAGAGAGAGAGAAAAGACGAGAGAGAGAGAGAGAGAGGAGAAAGAGGAGAGAGAGAGAGAGAGAGAGAGAGAGGAGAGAGAGAGAAGAGGAGAGAGGAGAGAGAGAGGAGAGAGAATTAGAGTAAGGGGGGAAAAATTAAATAAGGAGGCGATAAAAGGAGTTCTTCAAAGAGCTTCAAACTGGACTCACGAGACAGATTTGGAAGAAAAGAAATACTTGAAAAACAACGAAAGGAAAAATAAAAATAAAAGGACTCACAAAAAAATAAAAAAAAAATAAGGACGGATATTTTCAGCGTCTTTTTTTTTCTATATTTTTAAAATTTCCCATATTTTTTAATTATTATTTTTTTTTTCTCTCTAAAAATATTATGAAGAGAGTGAAGAGGTTTGTGTGTGTGTGTGTGTGTGTGTGTGGTGTGTGTGTGTGTGTGTGTGTGTGTGTGTGTTGTGTGTGTGGTGTGTGTGTGTTCCTGTACTTCCTCTGTTCTTCTCCCATTTGTTCTCATAAACATGTTCTTTCTATTTTTCCCTTTTTTTTTATTTTTTATTTTATTTTAAAGCTAGTATTTTGTTCCCTTTTTTTTTGTTCTATTTTTTTTTTTTTGCATTTTTTTTGTTCTATTTTATTTTTTGCATTTTTTTTTTTTTTCTATTTTATTTTTTTGCATTTTTTTTGTTCTATTTTATTTTTTTGCATTTTTTTTGTTCTATTTAATTTTTTTGCATTTTTTTTGGGTTCTATTTTTTTTTTGCATTTTTTTTTGTTCTATTTTATTTTTTTGCATTTTTTTTTTTCATTTTATTTTTTTTTGCAATTTTTTTGGTTCTATTTTATTTTTTGCCTTTTATTTGTTTTGCATTTTTTTGTTCTATTTTTTTTTTATATTTATTTAATTTTTTTTTTTGCCTTTTGTTCCTTTCCCATTTCTTATATTTCTTCATTAGTATTTTCAAGGTCATTCACCACTACGGGTTCAAGGTCATTATTAATTAAACTAATTACTATATAGCTGAAACGTGCGCCCCTTCAGTTCAAATGAAAGCACATGGAACAATTTGTGGTATAATTAGTTTCTTGAAGATATGACGGGAAACGTTTTTGCTACGCTATCTTTTGAAAGGGGAAAAGTTTTGCTACACTATTTATGACGGAGAAACGTTTTGCTACGGGTATCTTATGACGGAGAAAGTTTTGCTACGCTATCTTATGACGGGGAAACTTTTTTTCTACCTATCTTAGACGGGGGAAACGTTTTGCTACGCTATCTTTTGACGGGAGAAAAAACGTTTTGCTACGCTATCTTTTGACGGGGAAACGTTTGCTACGCTATCTTATGACGGAAAAAACGTTTTGCTAACGCTAAACTTATGACGGGGAAACGTTTTGCTACGCTATCTTAGACGGGGAACGTTTGCTACGCTATCTTATGACGGAGAAAAGTTTTTGGCAT
>JACEEZ010001625.1:12500-32493 GCA_016584305.1 Chionoecetes opilio | reverse complement strand
ACACTTGGTTTCTCTGGCATAACACCTAACGTAAAAAATGAAAGAAGGAGAGAGAGAGAGAGAGAGGAGAGAGAGAGAGAGAGAGAGAGAGAGAGAGAGAGAGAGAGAGAGAGAGAGAGAGAGGAGAGAGAGAGAGAGAGAGAGAGAGAGAGAGAGAGAGAGAGAGAGAGAGAGAGAGGAGAGAGAGAGAGAGAGAGAGGAGAGAGAGAGAGAGAGAGAGAGGAGAGAGAGAGAGAGAGAGCAATTAGAGTAAGGAGGGGCAAGTATGTAAATAAGGAGGCGATGCAAAGGAGTTTCTTCAAATGAGCTTCAATCTGAGACTCACGAGACAGATTTAGGAAGAAAAGAAATACTTGAAAAACAACGAAAGGAAACATAAAATAAATGGACTCACTAAATAAATAAATAAATAAATAATGTGACGGATATATTTTCAGCGTCTTTTCTTTTCTATATATTTTTAATTTCCTATATTTTTTAATTATTATTTTTTTTTCTCTCTAAAAAATATTATGAAGAGAGTGAAGAGGTTTGTGTGTGTGTGTGTGTGTGTGTGTGTGTGTGTGTGTGGTGTGTTGTGTGTGTGTGTGTGTGTGTGTGTGTGTGTGTGTTCCCTGTACTTCCTCTGTTCTTCTCCCATTTGTTCTCATAAACATGTTCTTTCTATTGTTCCTTATTTTTTATTTTTTATTTTATTATATAAATCTAGTATTTTGTTCCTTGTTTTTGTTCTATTTTATTTTTTTTGCATTTTTTTTTGTTCTATTTTATTTTTTTGCATTTTTTTTTGTTCTATTTTATTTTTTTTGCATTTTTTTTTGTTCTATTTTATTTTTTTGCATTTTTTTTGTTCTATTTAATTTTTTTGCATTTTTTTTTGTTCTATTTTATTTTTTTTGCATTTTTTTTTGTTCTATTTTATTTTTTTGCATTTTTTTTTTTTCTATTTTATTTTTTTTGCAATTTTTTTGGTTCTATTTTATTTTTTGCCTTTTATTTGTTTTGCATTTTTTTTGTTCTATTTTTTTTTTATATTTATTTAATTTTTTTTTTTGCCTTTTTGTTCCTTTCCCATTTCTTATATTTCTTCATTAGTATTTTCAAGGTCATTCACCACTACGGGTTCAAGGTCATTATTAATTAAACTAATTACTATATAGCTGAAACGTGCGCCTCTTCAGTTCAAATGAAAGCACATGGAACAATTTGTGGTATAATTAGTTTCTTGAAGATATGACGGGGAAACGTTTTGCTACGCTATCTTATGACGGGGAAACGTTTTGCTACACTATCTTATGACGGAGAAACGTTTTGCTACGCTATCTTATGACGGAGAAACGTTTTGCTACGCTATCTTATGACGGGGAAACGTTTTGCTACGCTATCTTATGACGGGGAAACGTTTTGCTACGCTATCTTATGACGGAGAAACGTTTTGCTACGCTATCTTATGACGGGGAAACGTTTTGCTACGCTATCTTATGACGGAAAAACGTTTTGCTACGCTATCTTATGACGGGGAAACGTTTTGCTACGCTATCTTATGACGGGGAACGTTTTGCTACGCTATCTTATGACGGAGAAACGTTTTTTCTACGCTATCTTATGACGGAGAAACGTTTTGCTACGCTATCTTATGACGGGGAAACGTTTTGCTACGCTATCTTATGACTGAGAAACGTTTTGCTACGCTATCTTATGACGGAGAAACGTTTTGCTACGCTATCTTATGACGGAGAAACGTTTTGCTACGCTATCTTATGACGGAGAAACATTTTTCTACGCTATCTTATGACGGAGAAACGTTTTGCTACGCTATCTTATGACGGGGAAACGTTTTGCTACGCTATCTTATGACAGGGAGACGTTTTGCTACGCTATCTTATGACGGAGAAACGTTTTGCTACGCTATCTTATGACGAAGAAACGTTTTGCTACGCTATCTTATGACGGAGAAACGTTTTGCTACGCTATCTTATGACGGAGAAACGTTTTGCTACGCTATCTTATGACGGAGAAACGTTTTGCTACGCTATCTTATGACGGAGAAACGTTTTGCTATGCTATCTTATGACGGAGAAACGTTTTGCTACGCTATCTTATGACGGGGAAACGTTTTGCTACGCTATCTTATGACGGAGAAACGTTTTGCTACGCTATCTTATGACGGGGAAACGTTTTGCTACGCTATCTTATGACGGGGACAAGGTTGGTAGCGACGTGAGTTCGCAATGTGCAGCGTCCCTGTGCATTCGGTCAGCGGTTCGAGTCCGCCTAGTTCGTGCTGACATGGCGGCGCTTTGTATAGTCAATAACCTTGTAGTTGGTACTTGCAAAGTGTCTAGATAGGATGAAAATCTTATCTTATCTTATGACGGGGAAACGTTTTGCTACGCTATCTTATGACGGGGAAACGTTTTGCTACGCTATCTTATGACGGGGAACGTTTTGCTACGCTATCTTATGACGGAGAAACGTTTTGATACGCTATCTTATGACGGGGAACGTTTTTGCTACGCTATCTTATGACGGGGAAACGTTTTGCTACGCTATCTTATGACGGGGAAACGTTTTGCTACGCTATCTTATGACGGGGAAACGTTTTGCTACGCTATCTTATGACGGGGAAACGTTTTGCTGCGCTATCTTATGACGGGGAACGTTTTGCTACGCTATCTTATGACGTGGAACGTTTTGCTACGCTATCTTATGACGGGGAAACGTTTTGCTACGCTATCTTATGACGGGAAACGTTTTGCTACGCTATCTTATGACGTGGAACGTTTTTGCTACGCTATCTTATGACGGGGAAACGTTTTGCTACGCTATCTTATGACGGGGAAACGTTTTGCTACGCTATCTTATGACGGGGAAACGTTTTGCTACGCTATCTTATGACGGGAAAACGTTTTGCTACGCTATCTTATGACGGGGAAACGTTTTGCTACGCTATCTTATGACGGGGAAACGTTTTGCTACACTATCTTATGACGGAGAAACGTTTTGCTACGCTATCTTATGACGGAGAAACGTTTTGCTACGCTATCTTATGACGGGGAAACGTTTTGCTACGCTATCTTATGTCGGGGAAACGTTTTGCTACGCTATCTTATGACGGGGAACGTTTTGGTACGCTATCTTATGACGGAAAAACGTTTTGCTACGCTATCTTATGACGGGGAAACGTTTTGCTACGCTATCTTATGACGGGGAAACGTTTTGCTACGCTATCTTATGACGGGAAACGTTTTGCTACACTATCTTATGACGGAGAAACGTTTTGCTACGCTATCTTATGACGGAAAAACGTTTTGCTACGCTATCTTATGACGGGGAAACGTTTTGCTACGCTATCTTATGACGGGGAAACGTTTTGCTACGCTATCTTATGACGGGGAAACGTTTTGCTACGCTATCTTATGACGGAAAAACGTTTTGCTACGCCATCTTATGACGGGGAAACGTTTTGCTAACGCTATCTTATGACGGGGACAAGGTTGGTAGCGACGTGAGTTCGCAATGTGCAGCGTCCCTGTGCATTCGGTCAGCGGTTCGAGTCCGCCTAGTTCGTGCTGACATGGCGGCGCTTTGTATAGTCAATAACCTTGTAGTTGGTACTTGCAAAGTGTCTAGATAGGATGAAAATCTTATCTTTATCTTATGACGGGGAAACGTTTTTGCTACGCTATCTTATGACGGGGAAACGTTTTGCTACGCTATCTTATGACGGGGAACGTTTTGCTACGCTATCTTATGACGGAGAAACGTTTTGATACGCTATCTTATGACGGGGAACGTTTTGCTACGCTATCTTATGACGGGGAAACGTTTTGCTACGCTATCTTATGACGGGGAAACGTTTTGCTACGCTATCTTATGACGGGGAAACGTTTTGCTACGCTATCTTATGACGGGGAAACGTTTTGCTGCGCTATCTTATGACGGGGAACGTTTTGCTACGCTATCTTATGACGGGGAACGTTTTGCTACGCTATCTTATGACGGGGAAACGTTTTGCTACGCTATCTTATGACGGGGAAACGTTTTGCTACGCTATCTTATGACGTGAACGTTTTGCTACGCTATCTTATGACGGGGAAACGTTTTTGCTACGCTATCTTATGACGGGGAAACGTTTTGCTACGCTATCTTATGACGATGAAACGTTTTGCTACGCTATCTTATGACGGGGAAACGTTTTGCTACGCTATCTTATGACGGGGAAACGTTTTGCTACGCTATCTTATGACGGGGAAACGTTTTGCTACACTATCTTATGAAGGAGAAACGTTTTGCTACGTTATCTTATGACGGAGAAACGTTTTGCTATGCTATCTTATGACGGGGAAACGTTTTGCTACGCTATCTTATGTCGGGGAAACGTTTTGCTACGCTATCTTATGACGGGGAAACGTTTTGGTACGCTATCTTATGACGGAAAAACGTTTTGCTACGCTATCTTATGACGGGGAAACGTTTTGCTACGCTATCTTATGACGGGGAAACGTTTTGCTACGCTATCTTATGACGGGGAAACGTTTTGTTACACTATCTTATGACGGATAAACGTTTTGCTACGCTATCTTATGACGGAAAAACGTTTTGCTACGCTATCTTATGACGGGGAAACGTTTTGCTACGCTATCTTATGACGGGGAAACGTTTTGCTACGCTATCTTATGACGGGGAAACGTTTTGCTACGCTATATTATGACGGAAAAACGTTTTGCTACGCTATCTTATGACGGGGAAACGTTTTGCTACGCTATCTTATGACGGGGACAAGGTTGGTAGCGACGTGAGTTCGCAATGTGCAGCGTCCCTGTGCATTCGGTCAGCGGTTCGAGTTCGCCTAGTTCGTGCTGACGTGGCGGCGCTTTGTATAGTCAATAACATTGTAGTTGGTACTTGCAAAGTGTCTAGATGGGATGAAAATCTTATCTTATCTTATGACGGGGAAACGTTTTGCTACGCTATCTTATGACGGGGAAACGTTTTGCTACGGTATCTTATAACGGGGAAACGTTTTGCTACGCTATCTTATGACGGGGAAACGTTTTGCTACGCTATCTTATGACGGGGAAACGTTTTGCTACGCTATCTTATGACGGGGAAACGTTTTGCTACGCTATCTTATGACGGGGAAACGTTTTGCTACGCTATCTTATGACGGGGAAACGTTTTGCTACGCTATCTTATGACGGGGAAACGTTTTGCTACGCTATCTTATGACGGGAAACGTTTGATACGCTATCTTATGACGGGGAAACGTTTTGCTACGCTATCTTATGACGGGGAAACGTTTTGCTACGCTATCTTATGACGGTGAAACGTTTTGCTACGCTATCTTATGACGGGGAAACGTTTTTGCTACGCTATCTTATGACGGGGAAACGTTTGATACGCTATCTTATGACGGGGAAACGTTTTGATACGCTATCTTATGACGGGGAAACGTTTTTGCTACGCTATCTTATGACGGGAAACGTTTTGATACGCTATCTTATGACGGGGAAACGTTTTGATACGCTATCTTATGACGGGGAAACGTTTTGATACGCTATCTTATGACGGGGAAACGTTTTGATACGCTATCTTATGACGGGGAAACGTTTTGATACGCTATCTTATGACGGGGAAACGTTTTGCTACGCTATCTTATGACGGGGAAACGTTTTGCTACGCTATCTTATGACGGGGAAACGTTTTGATACGGTATCTTATGAAGGGGAAACGTTTTGATACGCTATCTTATGACGGGGAAACGTTTTGCTACGCTATCTAATGACGAGGAAACGTTTTGATACGCTATCTTATGACGGATAAACGTTTGGATACGCTATCTTATGACGGGGAAACGTTTTGCTACGCTATCTTATGACGGGGAAACGTTTTGCTACGCTATTTTATGACGGGGAAACGTTTGGATACCCTATCTTATGACGGGGAAACGTTTTGATACGCTATCTTATGACGGGGAAACGTTTTGCTACGCTATCTTATGACGGGGAAACGTTTAGATACGCTATCTTATGACGGGGAAACGTTTGGATACGCTATCTTATGACGGGGAAACGTTTTGCTACGCTATCTTATGACGGGGAAACGTTTTGCTACGCTATCTTATGACGGGGAAACGTTTTGATATGCTATCTTATGATGGGGAAACGTTTTGATACGCTATCTTATGACGGGGAAACGTTTGGATACGCTATCTTATGACGGGGAAACGTTTTGCTACGCTATCTTATGACGGGGAAACGTTTTTGCTACGCTATCTTATGACGGGGAAACGTTTTTGATACGCTATCTTATGACGGGGAAACGTTTGGATACGCTATCTTATGACGGGAAACGTTTTGGCTACGCTATCTTATGACGGGGAAACGTTTTGCTACGCTATCTTATGACGGGGAAACGTTTTGCTACGCTATCTTATGACGAGGAAACGTTTTGATACGCTATCTTATGACGGGAAACGTTTTGCTACGCTATCTTATGACGGGGAAACGTTTGGATACACTATCTTATGACGGGAAACGTTTGGATACGCTATCTTATGACGGGGAAACGTTTTGATACGCTATCTTATGACGGGGAAACGTTTTGCTACGCTATCTTATGACGGGGAAACGTTTTGCTACGCTATCTTATGACGAGGAAACGTTTTGATACGCTATCTTATGACGGGAAACGTTTTGCTACGCTATCTTATGACGGGGAAACGTTTGGATACACTATCTTATGACGGGGAAACGTTTGGAGACACTAGCTATCTTATCCATAAATAAAAAAAAAAATTAAAATGCTATCACACACTTCTATCTAAAAAAAAAGTCGTTTCTTGCATTGTATAGTTACTCTTTATCAACATTTTATAGAGCATTTTCTGATCTAATAGACTACATAGGTATTTTAGAGCAAATATAGTTAACCCCTTGAGACCCAGAACGTAATTTCCATTGTAATTTGGGTACCAGTAGACGATTTTTAGTGAATATGAGTCATATTTTATAACTATGACCTGTTTAGTATCCTTGTCCACTAACTAATTTGGTATATTGAGTTACTTTTCGTAATTTTATGGCTCGACAATAAACAATTTTTCATAGTAAATGAAAAATTTGGGCGTGAAGGGGTTCAAATGTTTTCATGCTATTTGTATAACATATTAACACAAACGTACTATTAATTATAACTTTGCTACAAATAATGCTCACCAAAATGAAGGAAAAATAAATTAAATGCCCATTGAAAAAAAATCCGTTTGTAGCAACTCTAACTAGGAGATGCAGGAAGAGGAGGAGGAGGAGGAGGAAGAGGAGGAGGAGGAGGAGAAAAGGAGAGAAGAGGTGAGGGGGGCAGGGGGGAGGAGGAAGAGGAGGAAGAGGAGGAGGAGGAAGAGGAGGAGGTGGAGGTGGAGGAGGAGGAAGAGGAGGAGGAGGAGGTGGAGGTGGAGGTGGAGGAGGAGGAGGAGGAAGGAGAGGGCACAAAAGGCTTCGTTGTCCTGCTATCACTCGCTTTTAATTTCCGGGAGGCCACTTTTTTTTTTCTTCTTTTTTGTATAATAATAAATATCACGCATCTAATTAAATACATATAACATGAGGGGGATAAAAAACCCCGTTAAATATTCATAATAACTTCCAGCGCGTTGGCGGAGCAGACTAATCTCCTGATATATTTTGTTTCTTTCGCCCAAAAAGTCTTTAATTCGCTTGAGGACAGAAAATTAGGCTCTGAAATCCCCTTAAATAAAACTATAATTTATCTATAACACAAATTAACCTCAGATTTCACATTGTACATCATTATAATCACAGATAATAGAAAAATAACAACAAACAGACAGACAGACAGACAGACAGACAGACAACAGACAACAGACAGACAGACAACAGACAGACAACAGACAGACAGACAACATACAGACAACAGACAGACAGACAACAGATAGACAGACAAGACAACAGACAGACAGACAACAGACAGACAGACAACAGACAGACAGAAAACAGACAACAGACAGACAGACATACAGACAACAGACAGACAGACAACAGATAGACAGACAAGACAACAGACAGACAGACAACAGACAGACAGACAACAGACATACAGACAACAGACAGACAGACAACAGATAGACAGACAAGACAACAGACAGACAGACAACAGACAGACAGAAAACAGACAACAGACAGACAGACAACAGACACAGACAACAAACAGACAGACAGACAGACAACAGACAGACAGACAACAGACACAGACAACAAACAGACAGACAGACAGACAACAGACAGACAGACAACAGACAGACAGAAAACAGACAACAGACAGACAGACAACAGACAGACAGACAACAGACAGACAGACAACAGACACAGACAACAAACAGACAGACAGACAGACAACAGACAGACAGACAACAGACAGACAGACAACAGACAGACAGACAACAGACAGACAGACAGACAACAGACAGACAGACAGACAACAGACAGACAAACAACAGACAGACAGACAGACAGACAACAGACAGACAGACAGACAACAGACAGACAACAAACAGACAGACAACAAACAGACAGACAACAGACAGACAGACAACAAACAGACAGACAGACAACAGACAGACACACAACAGACAGACAGACAACAAACAGACAGACAACAGACAACAACAGACAGACAGACAGACAACAGACAGATAGACAGACAGACAACAGACAGACAGACAGACAACAGACAGACAGACAACAGACAGACAGACAGACAACAGACAGACTACAGACAGACAGACAACAGACAGCAGACAGAAAACAGACAACAGACCACAGACAACGGGCTTTCTGTTACTTTTTTCTCTCTCTTGGCCAGTCCTTTGTGATGTAAAAAAAATGAATAATAAAAAAAGACAGTTCGGACTATTAAGACTAGAAGAAAAAAAAAATGTTTCGTGTTTGGATATTCTTCAAGATATTTTTAGTTTCTCCTAGACAGTCGTAACGTTCTGTTCTCAATACTTAACACGTTCAGGTGGTGGTGGGGGATGGTTGGGGAAGGAGGTTGGGATGTTAGGGAGGAGGTTGGAGAGGTTGGGCGTTGAGGAGGTTGGGGAAGAGGTTAAGGGGTTGGGGAAGAGGTTAAGGGGTTGGGGAAGAGGTTAAAGGGTTGGGGAAGAGGTTAAGGGGTTGGGGAAGAGGTTAAGGGGTTGGGGAAGAGGTTAAGGGGTTGGGGAAGAGGTTAAGAGGTTGGGGAGGAGGTTAAGGGGTTGGGGAGGAGGTTAAGGGGTTGGGGAAGAGGTTAAGGGGTTGGGGAAGAGGTTAAAGGGTTGGGGAAGAGGTTAAGGGGTTGGGGAGGAGGTTAAGGGGTTGGGGAAGAGGTTAAGGGGTTGGGGAAGAGGTTAAGGGGTTGGGGAAGAAGTTGGGGGAAAGAGGGTGGGGAAAAAGGGGGTGAAAGCAGTTAGAGGTGTAGGAGTAAAGAAACAGTGACTTGCTATAATCTTCACTTGCTATAATCTTCACTTGCTATAATCTTCACTTGCTATAATCTTGACTTGCTATAATCTTCACTTGCTTGCTATAATCTTGACTTGCTATAATCTTGACTTGCTATAATCTTGACTTGCTATAATCTTGACTTGCTATAATCTTGACTTGCTATAATCTTGACTTGCTATAATCTTGACTTGCTATAATCTTGACTTGCTATAATCTTGACTTGCTATAATCTTGACTTGCTATAATCTTGACTTGCTATAATCTTGACTTGCTATAATCTTGACTTGCTATAATCTTGACTTGCTATAATCTTGACTTGCTATAATCTTGACTTGCTATAATCTTGACTTGCTATTATCTTGACTTGCTATAATCTTGACTTGCTATAATCTTGACTTGCTATAATCTTGACTTGCTATAATCTTGACTTGCTATAATCTTGACTTGCTATAATCTTGACTTGCTATAATCTTGACTTAATCTAGGGTAGGTGTGAAGGGGGAGGAGCGGGGAGGAAGTTGGGGATAAGGTGGGGAGAGGTGAAAGCAGTTAGACGTGTACAAGTATTAAGAAACAGCTGTGTGTGGAGGAGGGAGGAGTGAGGGGAGGTGGGGAGGGGTGTGGGGTATTGGGGTAGGTAGAGGAGGGGGTTGGGGTAGGTGGGTTGGGGAATGGTTGGGGGGGGGGTGAAAATAGTTAAAGGTGTACGAAAAAACTATGTGGAGGGTGTGAGTGTAGGGGAGGTGTGTTGTGGAGTTGGGGGTAGGTGTGTTCAGGGGATTCAGGGGGGTTTCTAGGGGGCTCAGGGGGCTTCTGGGTGGGTTCTGGGGGAACTCAGGGGGGTTCTAGGGAACTCAGGGGGGTTCTAGGGGAACTCAGGGGGGTTCTAGGGGAACTCAGGGGGGTTCTAGGGGAACTCAGGGGGGTTCTAGGGGGATTCAAGGGCTCGGATGGGCTCTGGGGCGTTCTGGGTGGGTACTGGGGGGTTCTGGGGGACTCAGGGGGGTTCTAGGGGGCTTGGGTGGGCTCTGAGGCGTACTGGGTGGGTACTGGGGGGGTTTCTGGGGGGACTCAGGGGGGTTCTAGGGGGCTTGGGTGGGCTCTGAGGCGTACTGGGTGGGTACTGGGGGGTTCTGGGGTGACTCAGGGGGGTTCTAGGGGGCTTGGGTGGGCTCTGGGGCGTTCTGGGTGGGTACTGGGGGGTTCTGGGGGGACTCAGGGGGGTTCTAGGGGGATTCAGGGGGCTTGAGTGGGATCTGGGGCGTTCTGGGTGGGTACTGGGGGGTTCTGGGGGGACTCAGGGGGGTTCTAGTTGGATTCAGGGGGTCTTGTCTGCCTGCCGCTGGGTGGTGTGGAGGTGGGAGGGGTAGGTGGGAGGGGTAGGTGGGGAGTAGCTACACGCAGGCCAGAGGGGAAAAAAATGGTGCAGTGAGAAGGGGAAACAGATGGGCAAAGGAAGAGCTGTAATTGCTAACGCCCCTTTTTTCTATACCGTCTATTTTTTACCAGTGCATTTATGTCTCTGCACAATATTCGCTGCTGTAAAGAAAGGAGAAATACAAAATACTGTAGTTTTGAAAGGCCACAAATTGTAAGGAAATAAAAAAAATGAAGAAAACAATTTATGACGTATAGTAAACCATTGTAAGAAGGACAAGTAAGTACAGTCAAGATAGGAAAAGATAGTAAGATAGTAAATAAAGATAGTAAGATAGGAAAAGTATAGTAAAGATAGTAAATAAAGATAGTAAAGAGAGTAAAAGATAGTAAAGACAGTAAATAAAGATAGTAAAGATAGTAAAAGATAGTAAAGATAGGAAAAGATAGTAAAGATAGTAAATAAAGATAGTAAAGATAGTAAAAGATAGTAAAGATAGTAAATAAAGATAGTAAAGATAGTAAAAGATAGTAAAGATAGTAAATAAAGATAGTAAAGATAGTAAAAGATAGTAAAGATAGTAAAGATAGTAAAAGATAGTAAAGATAGTAAATAAAGATAGTAAAGATAGGAAAAGATAGTAAAGAGTAAATAAAGATAGTAAAGATAGTAAAAGATAGTAAAGATAGTAAATAAAGATAGTAAAGATAGTAAAAGATAGTAAAGATAGTAAATACAGATAGTAAAGATAGTAAAAGATAGTAAAGATAGTAAATAAAGATAGTAAAAGATAGTAGATAGTAAATAAAGATAGTAAAGATAGTAAAAGATAGTAAAGATAGTAAATAAAGATAGTAAAGATAGGAAAAGTATAGTAAAGATAGTAAATAAAGATAGTAAAGATAGGAAAAGTATAGTAAAGATAGTAAATAAAGATAGTAAAGATAGTAAAAGATAGTAATGATAGTAAATAAAGATAGTAAAGATAGGAAAAGATAGTAAAGATAGTAAATAAAGATAGTAACGATAGGAAAAGATAGTAAAGATAGTAAATAAAGATAGTAACGATAGTAAAAGATAGTAAAGATAGTAAATAAAGATAGTAAAGATAGGAAAAGATAGTAAAGATAGTAAATAAAGATAGTAAAGATAGGAAAAGTATAGTAAAGATAGTAAATAAAGATAGTAAAGATAGTAAATAAAGATAGTAAAGATAGGAAAAGATAGTAAAGATAGTAAATACAGATGAAGATAGGAAAAGATAGTAAAGATAGTAAATAAAGATAGTAAAGATAGGAAAAGATAGTAAAGATAGTAAATAAAGATAGTAAAGATAGTAAAAGATAGTAAAGATAGTAAATAAAGATAGTAAAGATGGTAAAAGATAGTAAAGATAGTAAAGATAGGAAAAGATAGTAAAGATAGTAAATAAAGATAGTAAAGATAGGAAAAGTATAGTAAAGATAGTAAATAAAGATAGTAAAGATAGGAAAAGTATAGTAAAACAGTCAAGATAGGAAAACAATAATAGTGCAGTCATTTCAGCCACCAATTGTAGATATATATATAAAAAAGAATGTTGTTTGTATTACGTTGAGTGAAATATTATGGTCTTGTGCACGTTTTGGATACACTTTGACTAATAAACGAGTCAAACATTATGTAACGGGACAAATACAAATAAAAATAGTCACGCCTGATTCACAAAATCCTACAAAAAAAATAATGAAAGGAGGAACAAGGGAAAGAAGATAGTGAAGGAGGCGAAGACACAGAGGAGTGTGAGAATAAATAAAGAGCAGAGAGAGAAGTTAGAGAAGAAAGAGGAAGGAAAGAGAAGAAAGAAAGAAGCAGAGAAGAAAAGAAAAGAAAGAAAGAAGCAGAGAGAAGAAGAGAGAAGAAAGAAAGAAGCAGAGGGAAGAAGAAAAGAAAAAGAAGCAGAGAGAAGAGAGAAGTAAGAGAGAAGAAGAGAGAAGTAAGAGAGAAGAAGAGAGAAGAAAGATAGAAGCAGAAAGAAGAAGAGAGAAGAAAGAAAGAAGCAGAGAGAAGAAAAGAGAAGAAAGAAAGAAGCAGAGAGAAGAAAGAAAGAAGCAGAGAAGAAGTTAGAGAAGAAAGAAAGAAGAGAAGAAAGAAAAAAGCAGAGAAGAGAGAAAAAAGAAAGAAGCAGAGAGAAGAAGAGAGAAGAAAGAAAGAAGCAGAGAGAAAGAAAGAAGAAAGAAAAAAGAAAGACGAGAGAAGAAAGAAAACATCATCTTGGGGTCTGAGAGGATAGAGGTGTTAACTAAGCTCATACATAATTAAAACAAATAGGCGTGGGAGAGATTGGAATTGATAGGAAGTTTAACATTAGCTTTGTTTATGTCTCACTTCTCCCTCCATCTTTCCCTGTATCTCTCTCTTTTCCTGTCTCTCCTTCTCTCCTTCCATCTCTTCCTTTTCTTCCTGTCCCTCCGTCTCTCCCTTGTCCTGTCCCTCCTTCTCTCCTCCTCCTCCTCCTCCTCCTCCTCCTCCTCCTCCTCCTCCTTCTCCTCCTCCTCCTCCTCCTGAATCCCAACAAGTTCATCCTCTAAAGTTTAATCACATTTCCTCCTCATTAATTTTTACTTTCCAAACATAAACACAAAAGGCGTTAATTGGTTTCTTCTACACAACACAACACAAGGGGAAACCTGCAGCTAAGTTTGTCCCAGCATAAGACTTCCCTATGCGTGGTACTTACGATGCATAGTGGCTAAGTTTGTCCCAGCATAAGACTTCCCTATACGTGGTACTTACGATGCATAGTGGCTAAGTTTGTCCCAGCATAAGACTTCCCTATACGTGGTACTTACGATGCCCCGTGGCTAAGTTTGTCCCAGCATAAGACGTCCCTATGCGTGGTACTTACCATGCATAGTGTCTAAGTTTGTCCCAGCATAAGACTTCCCTATGCGTGGTACTTACGATGCATAGTGTCTAAGTTTGTCCCAGCATAAGACTTCCCTATGCGTGGTACTTACGATGCATAGTGTCTAAGTTTGTCCCAGCATAAGACTTCCCTATGCGTGGTACTTACCATGCGTAGTGGCTAAGTTTGTCCCATCATAAGACTTCCCTATACGTGGTACTTACCATGCGTAGTGGCTAAGATTGTTCCAGCATAAGACTTCCCTATACGTGGTACTTACCATGCGTAGTGGCTAAGTTTGTCCCAGCATAAGACTTCTCTATACGTAAAGTGAATTTAAGTAAACAAGCTGACTGCTCGCGCTCTCTTTCTCCTGACGATCGGATTAACACTTGGTCGAATGTTAATTGCTCCTGACGTTTAGATATTGTGTGACTATAAGCAAAATTTTATAGCTATGACCTGTTTACTATCCATGTCCACTAGCTAATTTGGTATATTCAGTTACTTTTCGTAATTTTATGGCTCACAACAGACGATTTTTTATAGCAAAGGAAAGATCTGGGCGTGAAGGGGTTAATATTTCAATTCTCCAAGTGTTCTCCCCTCGGAAGAACACTTGGTCGAACGGTACTTTAAGACTCCTATATAGTGTTGCACATTTTTATTGTAGTGAAGATGGCCTGTACACTATACACTGCTGTTGGCCTTCCCAGCACGTTGCGTTCAGCCAATCAGGTACAAGGGGGCGTGGCTTCCTTAGTACATTTTGATAATCTTCAATAAAATAGACTATAACAAGGAGTGGCAAAGGAAAACAAATAGCTTCCTTTACTCCTAGTTTATTAAAGAGAGGAGTAGAACAAGAAATAGTAGTTTGAGAAAGTAAAAAGATAAACTCAGTATCGGTGGTTTACTCTACTAGAACTATTAGAACTATTTTTTTGTTTTAGTTCACCCTTTCAAGAGGCGTCTGTGTAGGGTTTTCACAGCTTCTTACGTCGCCAGTTCATTACATCTTAATGTGTTTTGCTGGAAGGTCGCATCGGGGTTCCGTTATCGCATGTGTGGCGTCTGTTGTGCCTGTCTTGTTTTGTCTGCCTGCCACTGCTATCTCTGACACGTCTCTTATCTATTCCCAGTGTTGTGTTGTTGTGTTAAATTCATGCTAGGTTTCCACCTACTCTTGTTTCGTATCCTTATTTCCCTCAAAGTAATTCATATATATTGATACTATATTAGTTACTTTGTGTATGAGCTACTTTGGTTTCTCTCACCAGTTTTCTTTCCAGTGTTGTTGTTAGCTCGGGTGGGCTCTGTGGCGTTCTGGAGGGACTCAGGGGGCTCGGGTTTGGCTCTGGGCGAGTTCTTCTCTCAGGGGTTGTAGCTCGGGTGGGGTCTGGGTCTGGGGGTTCTGGGGGACTCAGGGGGTTCTGGGGCTCAGGGGCTGGGTCTCTGGGGCGTTCTGGGGGTTCTGGGGGGTTCTGGGGGACTCAGGGGGGGTTCTGGGGGCTCAAGGCGTTCGGGTGGGTCTGGGGTGTCTGGGGTCTTATGGGGGGTTCTGGGGGACAGGGGGTTAGGGGTGTACAGGGGGCACCCCATAATGTGGAAGCTTAAAGAGAAGAGACAGAGGGTAGAAAGGGTAGTACAGGGGGTCACCACACATTATAGTAGAGAAGAAGAGAAGAGAAGAAGAAAGGGTAGCAGAGTGAGCACCTACACATTATAGTAAAGAGAAGAGAAGAAGAAGAAGAAGAAGGGGTAGAAAGGGTAGATACAGGGGAGTCACCACACATTAATAGTAGAAGAAGAAGAAGGGGTAGAAAGGGTAGATACAGGGAGTCCCACACATTAATAGTAGAAGAAAAGAAGAAGAAGAAGAAGAGAAGAAAGAGAAGAAAGGTAGCAGAGGAGAAGTCACACACATTAATAGTAGAAGAAGAAGAAGAAGAAGAAGAAGAAGAAAGGGTAGACAGAGAGGAGCCACCTAGTCACACATTAATAGTAGAAGAAGAAGAAGAGAAGAAGAAGAGAAGAAGAAGAAAGGGTAGACAGAGAGAGCCACTTATCACACATTAATAGTAGAAGAAGAAGAAGAAAGGGTAGACAGAGAGGAGCCACCTAGTCACACATTAATAGAAGAAGAAGAAGAAAGAAGAAGAAGAAAGGGTAGACAGAGAGGAGCCACCTAGTCACACATTAATAGTAGAGAAGAAGAAGAAGAAGAAAGGGTAGACAGAGAGGAGCCACCTAGTCACACATTAATAGTAGAAGAAGAAGAAGAAGAAGAAGAAGAAAGGGTAGACAGAGGACGAGCCACTTAGTCACACATTAATAGAAGAAGAAGAAAAAAGAAGAAAGGGTAGTACAGAGAGGAGCCACCTAGTCACACATTAATAGTAGAAGAGAAGAAGAAGAAGAAGAAGGGTAGACAGAGACGAGCCACCTAGTCACACATTAATAGTAGAAGAAGAAGAAGAAGAAGAAGAGAAGAAGAAAGGGTAGACAGAGAGGAGCCACCTAGTCACACATTAATAGTAGAAGAAGAAGAAGAAGAAAGGGTAGACAGAGAGGAGCCACCTAGTCACACATTAATAGTAGAAGAAGAAGAAGAAGAAGAAGAAGAAGAAGAAAGGGTAGACAGAGAGGAGCCACCTAGTCACACATTAATAGTAGAAGAAGAAGAAGAAGAAAGGGTAGACAGAGAGGAGCCACCTAGTCACACATTAATAGTAGAGAAGAAGAAGAAGAAAGGGTAGACAGAGAGGAGAAGAAATGGTAGAAGAAGAAGAGAAGCAAATAGACGACATAATAGAAGAAGAAGAAGAAGAAGAAGAAGAGAAGAAGAAAGAAAGAAGAGAGAAGAAGAGAGGAGCCACTAGTCAACATTAGAAGGAAGAAGAAAGAAGAAGAAGAAAGAAGAAGAAGAAGAAAGGGTAGACAGAGAGGAGCCACCTAGTCACACATTAATAGAAGAAGAAGAAGAAGAAGAAGAAGAAAGGGTAGACAGAGAGGAGCCACCTAGTCACACATTAATAGTAGAAGAAGAAGAAGAAGAAGAAGAAGAAGAAAGGGTAGACAGAGAGGAGCCACCTAGTCACACATTAATAGTAGAAGAAGAAGAAGAAGAAGAAAGGGTAGACAGAGAGGAGCCACCTAGTCACCCATTAATAGTAGAAGAAGAAGAAGAAGAAGAAGAAGAAGAAGAAGAAGAAGAAGAAGAAGAAGAAGAAGAAGAAGAAAGAAGAAGAGAAGAAGAAGAAGAAGAAGAAGAAGAAGAAGAAGAAGAAGAAGAAGAAGAAAGGGTAGACAGAGAGGAGCCACCTAGTCACCCATTAATAGTAGAAGAAGAAGAAGAAGAAAGGGTAGACAGAGAGGAGCCACCTAGTCACCCATTAATAGTAGAAGAGGGCATACATACAGGAAGGTGCGAGGAGTAAATGAATATGCAAATGTATACTGAAATAGCGAGGTAGGTTAAAGCAATAGGGAGCGTGGGTTGGGTTTGGCCTGAAGGGTTTAACGTAGCCATTGTATATAGAGAGAGAGACGGGACAGCCGGAATGAACTACCCTCACACACTTCAAGATATATAAAAAAAGAGAGAGATAAAAAAATAGAAGACAAAAGAATCAGAGAAAGAGAAAGATTAGAGCGAAAAAAAAATAGCGATTGTCAAAGAGAAAAAAGTAAAAAACAAAAATATCAGAGAAAAAAAAAATGATACAGAAAAAAAGTAAAAAGAATAACAAAAGAATCTCACAAATACCAAAACAAAGACAAAAGTTTAGATAATAATAACTATTCTCACGGACACCCTCCAGCCTTCCTTCCTTTCTCTCTGCCTCATAATATAACTGAAAGAGAAGGAGAAGGTGCGTGCGTGCGTGCGTGCGTGCGTGCGTCTGGGCCACAACATTAAGAGATGCTCCTTCGTGCTTCAAGGCAGTGTGAGGTTGTAAGGGGTGGAAGGGTTCTGGGGGGATTCAGGGGGCTCGGGTGAGCTCTGGGGCATTCTGGATGGGTTCTGGGGGGTTCTGGGGGGACTCAGGGGCCTTCTGGGTGGGTTCTAGGGAGCTTAGGGGGGTTCTGGGGGACTCAGGGGGTTCTAGGGGGACTCAAGGGGGATCAGGAGGACTCTAGGGGGTTCTAGGGGAACTCTAGGGCGTTCTGGGGGGACTCAGTGGAATCGGGTGGGCTCTAGGGCGTTCTGGGTGGGTTCTGGGGGGACTCAGGGGCGTTCTGGAGGGTTCAGGGGCGTTCTGGGTGGATTCTGGGGGGCTCTGAGGGTTCTGGGGACTCAAAGGGAGGTATAGGGGGCGGAGAAAGAGCGAGGCAAAAGGAATAAGAGGCAACAGTCAATACCATAAAAGTCTGGCAATTCAGTGCACGCGAAATCCGTATCTGAGATCTCTCCATTTACGTTCAAAGGTTCTTAGTTTGTATTACAGGGATGCGAAAGGAAAGGAGGAGGAGGGAGGAGGAGGAGGAGAGGAGGAGAGGGAGGAGGAGGAGGAGGAGAGAGGGAGGAGGAGGGAGGAGGAGGAGGAGGAGGAGGAGGAGAGGAGGAGGAGGAGGACGGAGGAGGAAGGAGGAAGGAGGAAGGAGGATAGTGGTAGGGCATTGGCATATGTTAGGCAAGGCTGGGGGTAAGTATTATAATATCTTCGTTTGTATTACAGGGATGCGAAAGGAGGAAGGAAAGAGGATAGTGGGCAGGCAAAGACATATGTTAGGTAAGGCTGAGCTAGATGTTAAGTAAGGTACAAAAAAGAGAGAGAGAGAGAGAGAGAGAGAGAGAGAGAGAGAGAGAGAGAGAGAGAGAGAGAGAGAGAGAGAGAGAGAGAGAGAGAGAGAGAGAGAGAGAGAGAGAGAGAGAGAGAGAGAGAATATATTGTCTTGACACGTCGTATCTCTCTCTCTCTCTCTCTCTCTCTCTCTCTCTCTCTCTCTCTCTCTCTCTCTCTCTTACAAGGTAAAATATATTAATGTCATAACTTTTTGAGAGGCAACGAGAGAAAGCAACTCAATACATCCTTCTATTACAAGTCTCGAGGCTTTTCCATGAGGACGACAAAGTAAGAAGGAGAATAATAATGAATGTTTAACTTTATAATGGAATACTAGGACACACAGAAAGGGTATTAGGCAGAGATCAAGAGTAAAAGATAGGAGCTGGACTGAACTGAAACTGAACTGAAACTGAACTGAAACTGAAACTGAAACTGAACTGAAAAGAAGATCCTATTTGATAACTCCATTGTAATAAGGTTAAAAGAAAACTAGATTGTCGCATTCAATCATAACTACTGCCCATGTAACTTAACCATCCCCCCCCCCCCGTGGACTTATGACAAACTTAAGGCATCCAACACCCTCCCGCCACACTTAAGGGATTGGAATCTATAATAATGTAAGCGAAAGTGTGTCTGTCTGTCTGTGTGTGTGTGTGTGTGTGTGTGTGTGTGTGTGTGTGTGTGTGTGGTATACGTTCCACCCCCCGTGGCACAATCCCCTCATATGGCACAGTTTTGGAACCGGGTCGAGCAGGGGAAGGTTTTAAGCCCACTTATAGAATGATCCGATCACTTCGGATCATCTATAAGTGGGCTTAAAACCTTCCCCTGCTCGACCCGGTTCCAAAACTGTGCCATATGAAGGGATTGTGCCACGGGGGGTGGAACGTATACCACACACACACACACACACACACACACACACACACACACACACACACAGACAGACAGACAGACAGACACACTTTCGCTTATATTATTATAGATAGGAAAGATCTGGGCGTGAAGGGGTTAAGGTAACTTTATTTGTCTTAAATTTGACCCTCATATCACCTGCAAGATGTTGATAAATATGAAATAAAAATATAGGCTACGACAGATGGAAACAAAATGATGCGAGGTGAAACGAAGAAAAATAGAAGATGTTGAAATAAGGAAAGGAAAACCAGAGATGATGAAGGCATTGAAAGACGAGGAAGGGATCAATGAATAGGAAATAAGGAGAGAGAGAGAGATAGAGAGAGCAGAGAGGAGAGAAGAGAGAGAGAGAGAGAGAGAGAGAGAGAGAGAGAGAGAGAGAGAGAGAGAGAGAGAGAGAGAGAGAGAGAGAAAAAAACAGAAACACGAAAACAGATCATCCAAACAGGTCAGAAACATTCATGAAGCCAAAATATAAACCACCATTCATTGCAAAGAAAATATAGAA
>JACEEZ010001625.1:0-2500 GCA_016584305.1 Chionoecetes opilio | reverse complement strand
CTCCTCACCATTCCCCAACCCCCAACACAGCCTCACCGACCGCTCCTCACCATTCCCCAACCCCCAACACAGCTCACCGACCGCTCCCCACCATTCCCCAACCCCCAACACAGCCTCACCGACCGCTCCTCACCATTCCCCAACCCCCAACACAGCCTCACCGACCGCTCCTCACCATTCCCCAACCCCCAACACAGCCTCACCGACCGCTCCTCACCATTCCCCAACCCCCAACACAGCCTCACCGACCGCTCCCCACCTTTCCCCCAAACCCCCAACACAGGCTCTACCATCCCCAACATCCTGGTACCACACCCTCCAACACCCTAGTACAACCCCCAACACACCCTTCCCAACCCCCCACACCCATCCCCAACCCCTCCACACCCTCACTAACCCCCAACGCCCCTTCCCTGAGCTTCATCTTCGACTTAATTGGGAAAGTTTGAGTTGTTTACACAATTGTCTCCGTCAACGTGCTGAGACGAATCCGAGTGACGACATTTTATGGGCGAGAAACATCCAATTTCGCTTGACCTGACCCCCCCTTGCCCCCCCCTCCCCGCCACGCCATAACAGCTGGTAGTTACGTCACCCCAATCAAGGCCTCCCCCACCCCCAAACCCCTACTATCTCCTTCCCCAACCTCCATGTATCGTTTCAACACCACCACTATCTCGGACGGACCTCCCAGTAAACTTCTGTCCGACCGAATACAGGTGGGTGTGTGTGTGTGTGTGTGTGTGTGTGTGTGTGTGTGTGTTGTGTGTGTGTGTGGGGGTGGGTGGTGGTGGGTGGGTGGGTGGGTGGGTGGGTGGGTGGTGTGGTGGGTGGGTGGTGGTGGGTGGGTGGGTGGGTGGGTGGGGTGTGTGTGGTGTGTGTGTTGTGTGTGTGTGTGTGTGTGTGTGTGTGTTGACAAGTACTGCAAAGTTGGTCTGTTTTAGTGAAGTAGAGATGAGAAGGGGAAGTTATAATGGCTTCTTTTACGTATTGCTGGTGGGGGGGGGGAGAAGAGAGAGAGAGAGAAGAGAGAGAGAGAGAGAGAGAGAGAGAGGAGAGAGAGAGAGATGAGAGAGAGAGGAGAGAGGAGAGAGAGAGAGAAGAGGATGAGAGAGAGAGAGAGAGAGAGAGAGAGAGAGAGAGAGCTTAAATTAGATATATATAGGCTTCTTCTCTTTCTCCACCTCCTCCCTTTTCTTCTCCGTCTCCTCCTCCTCCCTTCTTCTTCTTCTTCTCTTCCTCCCGTCTTCTTTTTCTTCTTCCTATCCACTACCACCATCACCACCACCACCACCACCACCACCACAACAATTACCTCTCCCAACACATTTCCATTCTAGTGGCCTTTTGCGTTTCTCCTTTTCCTTCCCGCGTATAAAAGTAACAAGCGGTCTGCACGGGAGGAATTGCCATCACTTCGCCGTGCAGAGAGTAATGCATCTCGTCCACCCAGCACTGAGGAGGAGGAGGAGGAGGAGGAGGAGGAGGAGGAGGAGGAGGAGGAGGAGGACGAGGACGAGGACGAGGACGAGGACGAGCGCAAGACATAGGAGTGTGTGGGGGCTGACGGAGAGCGAGAGGTAGTGAGGGAGGAGGACGGTACTAAGGATGAGACAGGGGGGGGATGAGGGAGGAGGAGGAGGAGGAGGAGGAGGAGGAGGAGGAGGAGGAGGAGGGTAGAGAAGGAGGGGAGGGAAGGGCGTCCGTCACTACCTTCTCATCTGTTACCCTGAGTATGTGCTGAAGAAGGGAGAAATGGAGGCTCTTGTTCCCCTTCGAAGCGAGTCGTTTGTTAAAGTGTTACCCAAATAAAGAACTCATACTCAAGATATAGTCGTCTGTGTGTTATTTATAAAGGTATATTTGTAGGTATAGGTTATTTTTTAAGATACATTTGTAGGTATATGTTATTTTTGTAGGTTGATAATATAAACTTTAAAAGAGTCGTCTATTAGTGTTAGAAAAATAGACACGTACGTTCAAGATACAGACACTCAAGATACAGTCGTGTGTGTGGTATCAAAATAAAGTAAAATGAAATGAAATGCAGGCTTTCTAAAAAAAAAAGAAGAAATGAATAAATAAACTGTGCGCGAAACAGACAACGGGGAATCCTATACAAAAATAATGATACTACTACTAATAATAAAACATACGCTTACCTAAAAAAATATATTTGTAGGTGTATGATATTTTTGTAGGTTGGTCATTAACTTTGAAAGAGTCGTCTGTGAGTGTTATAAAAATAGACACTGAAGATTATTAGACTCGTGTGGTTTTTTTTTTTTTTTTTTTTATATATATCTGTGAATATTAACTAAAAAAATATTGTTTGTTTGTGTTGTAAAAATAGACATTGAAGAAAATTTTATACTCGAACTTGAATTTTGGTATATGACTCACAAAAACACCAAATTTTTTGATTTTTAGTTTTTGTTTTTTATTAAAATAAGAAAATTTTTTCCCCCCCAAAAAAAAAAAATAACTTAAGGAGGGGTAA
>JACEEZ010001624.1:425091-428579 GCA_016584305.1 Chionoecetes opilio | reverse complement strand
GATCAACACACCACTTACAACACACACACCACACACCCACACACAACACACACACCACACCACACACACACACCCCTTACAACACCTCACCACAAGACCTTCAACGCTCAACACCCTTTTGGCACCATCAACAAATAACATGGCACTCTAAAAACGCCTTTAATACCTCACACAATGAGACATAACCTTTACCACAACCCACCCACCCACCACACACCCACCCACTACCCACACCCTCACCCCACGCCCCCCGCCCCCCAGTGCCACCTACCCACGCCCCCCGCCCCAGTGCCACCTACCCTTGCTCAGTGATGCGTTACAGTGCCTCATCCCACGCGTGTCATGTAGCGTTAGGGGGAGGAATACAGTGGCATCGTCGTGACCGTTAATAGCGGCGGCTGTGTAGGAAGGGAAGGGAAGGGAAGGGTAGGGAAGGGAAGGGAAGGGAGGGGTAGGGGAGGGAAGGGAAGGGAAGGGGAGGGGAGGGAAGGGAAGGGAAGGGGAGGGAAGGGGAGAGAAGGGAGAGAGGGAAGGAAGGGAAGGGAGGGCCACTTTCTCTCGGCACACGTGGCTCTGAGAAGAAAGGATAGATAGATAGATAGATAGATAGATAGATAGATAGATAGATAGATAGATAGATAGATAGATAGATAGATAGATAGATAGATAGATAGATAGATAGATAGATAGATAAATAGATAGAATAGATAGAATAGATAGAATAGATAGATAGATAGATACATCGATGGATGAAAAGATGAATGGATATATAGCAAGATGGATAGATAGATGGACAGATAGATAGATAGACAGACAGACAGGTAGATAGATAGATAGATAGATAGATAGATAGATAGATAGATAGATAGATAGATAGACAGATGGATGTTGAAAAAGTATGAATGTGATGTAAGAAAAAATAGCAGGCTCTTGAGGGAGTATTGATGAAAAAATTGAGGAGAAAAATGGTTAAAATGATGCGAGGGGGAATTCGAAACAATTTGAGTTTGGATTGACGGATTGATGGGAGGAGAGAATAAATGATGATGAGGACGAAGAGGAGGTATGTGGAAATAAAGAAGACTTGAAGAAGATAAATTGATGGATAGAGGAAATAAAATAAGCTTGAGAAAAATTTAATAAGCAGATTTATAGATAGATTGATAGATAGATAAAAAAATATAATGGCACATGCAAAAAGTTTAAGAAATATTAACACTTTGAAGATATAAAAACTTTCAGAGAGAGAGAGAGAGAGAGGAAGAGAGGAGAGGAGAGAGAGAGAGAGAGAGGAGGAGAGAGAGAGAGAGAGAGAGAGAGAGAGGAGAGGACGAGAGAGAGAGAGGAGAGAGGGGGGGGGGGGGGGAGAGAGAGACGTTTATGAGTTAAGCTACCCGCATTGTTACTGTTAAGGTGGAGAGAAGACGAGAGAGGAGAGAGAGAGAGAGAGAGAGAGAGAGAGAGGAGAGAGAGAGGAGAGAGGAGAGAGAGAGAGAGAGATGACAAGGGGTAAAGAGAAAGGGAGAGAGAGAAAGAGAAAGAAAGATAGAGGGAACACCTTTCTCTCCCTCTTCACTTGATTGACGCGACGCTAACGAGAGGAGAGAGAGAGAGAGAGAGAGAGAGAGAGAGAGAGAGAGAGAGAGAGGAGAGAGAGAGAGAGATGAGAGGGACCCTGAGAGAGAGGAGGATTGAAGTGGGAGAGAGAGAGAATGGTCTCCTCTCCTTGTAAGAGTTATGGAGGTGTAAGTGAGTGTAGGTCTCTCCTCTCTCTCTCTCTCTCTCTCTCTCTCTCTCTCTCTGAGCAACACATTTTATCCTTAGTTCTTTCCTTCACATTATTTCTTTCTTTTTTCATTTACTCTCTTATCTCTCTATCTCTCTCTCAAAGTCTCTCCCCTCCCTCGCAATCTCCCTCACTTTTATCTTCAGTCTCAGTCTCCTTACTATCTCTCACTCTATCTCTTCACTCCCACACATTCTTCTGTCTCTCTCACTCCCACACTTCCCTTGCAGTCTCTCATGTCTCACCCCCTATGGTCTCTCCCCCTCCCTGTCTCCCACTCCTCCCCCACCAATGCAGACACCCCTATCACCCCCTCCTCCCTGCAGACTCCCTCCTTCCCCCCTACCTCCTACCTCCTCTTCCCTACCCCTACTCCTCTCTCTCCCTCCACCTCTCTCCCTCCTCTCCCTCACTCCTGCTAAACCCTTCCCCTTCCCTTCTCTACTCCTCTCTTCCCTCCTAACTCCTCCTTCCCCCTACCCATGCAGACAACCCCCTCCTCCCATCCCCAACCCCTGCATACTCCCCCCTTCCCTCTTAACTCTTCCCCCACCCCCCCCCCCCCCCCCCCCCCCCCCCCCCCCCCCCCCAACCTCTCACCTCCCCCCCCCCCCCCCCCCCCCCCCCCCCCCCCCCCCCCCCTCGCTGCAGTAAGAAGCTTCACTGGTTCCAAATGGGGCTCAGGCCAAGACAACGCAATCAGATGTCGAGAAACCTCCACGTTCATCAAATTGAAGCTTTATTGTTGTTATTTGGGCTTCAATTTATTTACTTGGATGGGTTTTTTTTCCTTCATTCTTTCTTCAATTTTTTTCAAAGATGATAAACTTTTGATTTTCTCTTTTTTTTCTTATTTTTCCTTCATAGAGATGTTAAACTTTCTGATTTTCTCTTTTTGTCCTTATAAGTGCCTTGGTACCTTATGGGTGGAATGACAGATTGATGGAGATAAAATAATAATAGTAAAAAGATATATTCTAAGCTTTCATATTATAACCCCTTCGCGCCCAGATCTTTCCTTTCATATAAAATAATGTATGTTGTCGAGCCATAACATTACGAAAAGTCACTGCATATACCAAATTAGTTAGTGGACAAGGATACTAAACAGGTCATAGCTATAAAACATTACTTATAGTCACTACAAATCGTCTAATAGCACCAAATAACAATGGAAATACGTTCTGGGCCTTAATATGCAAATTGTTAATCGGCAAATATCATATAAAACCAAAACTAATACTCCACTAACACTGCCACCAATATATTTAAAGAAAAATTATATAATACAAATACTACTATTACTAAATTCACTGCATTATAAAACATTTTCTTTTCTCTTACAGACACTGACCAAACCTGCCTGTCTGCTCCTCCTTCTCCTCCTCCTCCTCTTCCTCCTCCTCCTCCTTCTTCTTCTCCTCCTCCTCCTCCTCCTCCTCCTCCTCCTCCTCCTCCTCCTCCTCCTCCTCCTCCTCCTCCTCTCCTCTTCCTCCTCCTCCTCCTCCCATGAGAACCAAGTGCATCGTATTTTGGTGAGAGGAAAATTGTCTGAAGAAAAATATTAATCCAAAGAAGAAATGAAGGAGAGGGGGAGAGAGCAAGTGCATGGCGAGGCTAATGTTATGGTGAGAGAGAGAGAGAGAGAGAGAGAGAGAGAGAGAGAGAGAGAGAGAGAGAGAGAGAGAGAGAGAGAGAGAGA
>JACEEZ010001624.1:400091-420091 GCA_016584305.1 Chionoecetes opilio | reverse complement strand
TTAACCTGCAACACCTGAAGAGCGACGGACACTGCGCTCCACATTACCTCGGGGAACAGTAGCCAATAGGGAAGAGGGAAAGGGGAATAATCTTGTAACACGTCGGGTCGGGGGACATAAGAGCCACAGTGGCGTTCCTCAGGGCATACGTCCCTCTTGGTAACTTCCTTCGGTTTTCTGAATTCTCGGACAAGAGTGAGGAATTTTGCACTTTTTACCGGGTTACGGGTGTCCACTCAGACATCTGGTGGGCATGTGAACACCTCAAGGGCTCCAGGAAGTAGAGAGGACATCGGTGGCGGCGGCGAGGGTGCTATAGGGTGCGTGGGGGTGCGTGGGGGTGACACAGGAGGGATGTCTGAGGCCCCCATGCCATGACGTGTAAATTACGGTCCAGCCCCAACACCCTCTGTCCAGTTTACATTCTCACCGGCGGGGGACGCGGCCTCCAGCCTCCGCAAACACTCGTCGGGCACCACAAAGGGCGACTCGACGTTTATCCTCCGTGTCCAAGAGAAAAAAAGGTGGTGGCGAGTCAGCCTCCAAGCACGCAGTGAAAACACAACACGGGGTCTTATCCTCGGCCTTTTGTGATTACTGCCTCCCTGAGAATGGAAGGGGGGGTGTAGGGAGTGGAGGGGCGTTATAGCGGAGTGGGATAGGGGGTGGGGAGGGCGTTATAGAGGAGTGGAGAGGGATAGGGGATGGGGAGGGTTAGTGTGGGAGGGCAAGGAGGCAGGTAGGCTGGACCGAGGCAGCGATAAGGCCTCTAAGTAGACAAGTGAATATCCGGGTTAGACGTGGATATTAAGTGGTAAACAGGCATGTAGGGACGATTCTGTTTGGGGAAGGAGGCATCTCTCTCTCTCTCTCTCGTTTGTCTTCCCACACTCCCCGCGCTGTTGTTGTTTTATGGACACGAGCCGCCTCCCGCCTCCCTCCGTCCAGGTAATCAGTGGGAAAAGTGTTCCAAACTGGAGCCGCCTTATCGGCCTCCACCTGTCATTGCCACCCCGCTAAGATAAGGCGGCTCGCACCTCGTTAATACAACCCTTCACTCTATCGCACGTCGCCTAATTACCTGCACCCCCTCCTCCCCACAGTACTCGCTCCCGCACTCAACAAACTTTGGCGGGGTAATTAGCGCAGCAATCGCGGCTAATGACGGCGGTGGCGGTGGCGGCGGCGGCGGCGGCGGTGGCTGCGTGTCGCGGGGCTCAGGAATGCAGGCGGCGGCGATACCAGCGGCGGCCCTCGAGCTTGTTCCTCCGTGAGTCTGACTGACCTAACCTGCCGGTGTCGCCCTTCATGACATTCTTTCCCCGTCGCTCCCCCTTCCTCGCCGCGCGCGCTGCCGCCTGCCGGTCATGAGTCCCTTCACCGGCCGCTCCTGCCGCCCGCCCGCCGTAGCGCCTGCGCGGCACTCGCTCATGACTGCGCCATGCGGCCGGTGCCTACCTCGGGCTTCAAATGGGCATCAGCGTGAGGTCCTAGGCGCGTCTGTGCTTATGACTGCTTGCCTCCTGGACGGCGCCCGGTGCGAGGGGGACCTCCGCTAACTCTCGACAATAATATCACGGGCCTCCGTCAACCTTCAGCGTGCGGCGGCATGGCCACCACAACACTCGCCAGCGGCGGGAGCCATCGGCCGGCTGGATGCTGTGTTTGACATGCGGCACAAGGACGGCGCCCGGATGAAGGGGACGCTAACAATTGAATATTAGATATCAGTCGACCTTACCTGTGCATGAATAATTCAGTCTGGTGGCAGGCGGGCAGCGCGCGGAGGCACAACACTTCGCTCAGCGGGCGGGAGGCTTGTCGGGAGCTGTGCGTCCCCTGCTACCCGCACAAGCACAGCGACGCGGGTCAACCGCTTTAGGCCATGATATCAAAGTGATTACTGGTCCTGAGCGGCCAATTAGCCGAGGATCTCACCACTAATAAGTCGGTTGGGTTTTGGTCGATTTGGTGTATCCCCTCGCCCCCGCCCCCTCAACCTGGCAATCAAAAGCGTACTGCGCTGCCAATACCGAGATCGAACTAGTAATCTGAAACGGCGACTTGGCAGGGTAACTCGCCGCGGCGCTGCCCGGCACCAGCCGCGGCGCTGCCCGGCACCAGCCGCGCCACTAACCACTACAAAACTTTTACTCTCGTGCCGAAATTTGGTGCGCGTCGGGGCTGCGGGGCGGCGGTTGAGGCGCGCCTCCCTGCACGGCGGCGGGAGTGTCGACCCTGCAGGCATTGCGGCCCGTCACTCTGTTATCCCGCACCGCCTGGGAACCCTCTCACGGCGTCTTCTCTTGGTCAGTGACAGATTTTTCAGCCAACCTCCGTTTAACTGGAACTAACCCGCGCCTGGACCCCGTGCCCGGCGGGGGAGGCGGGCGCGGCAAGCCCTGCATTCCCACGGCTTCCAGTACCCCGTGTATACACCCCCTTGCTGGCTGGCCGCGCGGGGGACTCAACACACAGGGCTGGTAGATATATAACAAGTTGACTCTTATGCAGCCGTGATGGTGGGTCAGACATACTGCGGCGACGAAAGACCCCAGTGATAAGGGCGGTCATACGACTGGGTACAGGGGGATTCCGCCCTTGTGGTGCCGGCGGGGGATGGCACCGTCCTGCCCCGCCACCCCCTCCCTCGCGCTGCGGAGGGACCCTCGGAATGCTGACGGACGACACCAAGGCAACTGAATCATTCCTCATTCATGGTGAGGCTTGTTCGCGAGCCACGGCAGTCTGGGGGTGGTGGTGGTGGTGGTACAGGTGTAGGATGGTGGTGGTGGTGATGGTACAGGTGTATAACAGTGATGGTGGTGGTAGTACAGGTGTAGTGCGGTGGTGGTGGTGGTGGTGATGGTACAGGTGTATAACAGTGATGGTGGTGGTAGTACAGGTGTAGTGCGGTGGTGGTGATGGTGGGACTGTGGTGGTGGTAGGACTGTGGTGGTGGTGTTAGTACAGGTGTAGGACGAGAGTGATACAGGTGTAGAAGGATGGTGGTGGTGTAGGGCAGTGGTGGTGGTGGTGGTGGTGGTGATACAGGAATGTATATTTATCTAATTGCAAACCAGGTACACACGCCTCTCGCCTGCATCATCCAGACGGTAATGTCTCGCAATGGCAATGGCCTAAAATCACATCTATCAATTATCTTCAGTAAGCGACGTTGGATAGTAAAGGCGAAGGCTCCTCCCCACCTTCCAATCCCTCCAACCGGGGAAAATAGGAAAGGAAACGGAAGAGGAGGAATTTATAAAGGAATGATGAGAAGGACACTAAAATACAAACACTATCAGAACTATTGCTGCTTCCAAGGCTATTTGAGGAAGGAGAACTAAGACGAGCCGAGGGGAATAACCGAGCCGATCAATTTTAGGTAAAACGAAAAAATAATTAAATAAATGGCTTAAAGTCTGACAACAAAAAGATAAAAAATTTGAATCTAAAGACTTGGTTCACAAGTAGCAATCCATGACAGACACATTCCTTCCCCAGAGAGCAGACAGCGATACCCTGGCCACCCCCCCTCTACAAGGACCCCCAGTGGACCCCCGGGGGACCCCTGTGGGACCCCTAAACATCCCGTGGTGTGGTCCCGTTGAAGAGCGAGGGACAGAATGACAAACAGAAACACTTCTGCCATCACATATTCAACACTTTGTACCGATTTGGTCAGTGAGAGGGAAGAAGAGGAGGAGGAAGAGGAGGTATGGTATTTTGATGCGAAGAAGAAGAAGAGGCGAAGGAGGAGGAAGAGGAGGTATGGTATTTTGATGCGAAGAAGAAAAAGAGGCGAAGGAGGAGGAGAAGGAAGAGGAGGAAGAGGAGGAGGAGAGGGAAGAGCGAGAATAAACCCAATGGACGCGAGAGAGAAGAAAGAGAGAAGGACAGAGAAAGGAGGTAATAGATTTGATGTGAGAGAAGAAATAAGAGCGAGAGAGAGAGGAGGAGAGAGAGAGAGAGGAGGAAGAGGAGGAGGAGGAGGGAGGAGAAGAGAGAGGAGGAGGAGGAGATAAGACTCGGCAATGGAGGAGGAGGAGAGGAGGAGGAGAGAGGAAGGAGAGAGAGGGAGAGAGGAGGAGGAGGAGAGAGAGAGGAGGAGGATGCTTAAAAATAACACCAATGAGCGCTAAAACTGAAAGCCTATGACTGAAATACAACCTTACTCGTAAGAAGGTGAGAGAACGCAGATGCAGAGACTGAGAAAGAGACGAGCCACGCAGAGAGCAGTCGTTGAAGAGAGAGGCAGTTATCGAAGCGAGACCAGAAGAGATTAAGAGGAGACCATAGAGAGATTTTAGGAGAGATGAGAGAACGAAGAGATGAGTAGAGTAGCAGGAATGGTAGAGGATGTAGATGAAGATGAGCAGACAAAGAATTTTGAGAGAAAGGAAAGATGGCGTGAGAGGGAGAGAGAGAGTAGAGTAACACCACTTACAAGTCGTCTCAAACACTGGGCCTTCCTGAGTACACTTCACCGAGAAAGGTGAGTCACGCATCGCGCCACCTGCCTTATATAAACACAGCCACCCGTCCCACGCCAGCCTAGTCCCGTTTTCTGGAAGAGTATGTGGCGTTTACTCTAAGCCCCTTGAGACCCAGAACGTAATTTCCAATGTCATCTGGGCACCATTAAGACGATTTTTAGTGAATATAAGCAACATTTTATAGCTATGACCTGTTAGTATCCTTATCCATGGCTAATTTGGTATATTCAGTTACTTTTTGTAATTTTATGGCTAACAACAGACATTTTTTGTATAGCAAAGGAAAGATCTGGGCGTGAAGGGGTTAAGGTAGGTTAGGTTTCCCCGGACTTACCATCTTAACTTTGCGTGGGAATCACAATGAGGGTATTTACGAGAAAGTCCTGAGGTAAGTTTCGGAGCTACAGCCAAGTGTCTTCTCTCGAAACCACATACTCACATAGGGAACGGGAATATCCCCCCCGCCAGCCCACCCACTTATCAAACCACCCATCGATCCATCCACTTGTTGGCATATCAATTCACTCTCAATCTGCTTCCACCCCTCACCCACCCACCCACCACCCACCAGCCTCCTTTACCTCGCCCACCCACTAAGATATCCACCCACAGACTTAACACTCCCACCCATCCACCCACCCTACCAGCCTGCACCTTGCCAAAAGCACGCCCAATATGGTAACCGCCCACTGTTGGTAATCCCGCCCACTGCCCTGCCCCTCCCACATTCCGCCCACTCCACCCCTCCCTATAACCCCCACCCACAAATACCTCTTTCCTCCCCCCATTCTGCATCCTATATATACCCACATGTGTCTTCTCTCAGGCTCTCACCCGCCCATACGCCCACTCTAGGACATCTCAGCCCCCCTGCCCTCCACCCACCGCCCATCCCATCCTCCCCCCACCCAGGCAGCGCGTCCCATCAGTGCCCCATCAGCAGAGAACATTATTATGAGGGGCGATGTGTGGCCCATCATAGACGCCTGCCTCACTCTTCCATTACGTCTTTCTCTCTCTCTCTCTCTCTCCTCTCTCTCTCTCTCTCTCCTCTCTCTCTCTCTCTCTCTCTCTCTCTCTCTCTCTCTTCTCTCTCTAACATTACCGTCACTACTACTACTACTACTACTACTACTACTACTACTACTACTACTACTACTATGAGTCCTTCCAGGTAATAAGTCTGTGAGTGATAAGTCTCACCAAACACTGAGGCAGTATGAGGTAAGGTGGACGACGCTTGCATGAGACGCTGGGGACTGACTCTATGGGAGGCAGGGGCGAGGGTGACCTGTCTGGACGAGTTGGACGAGGAGGAGGAGGAGGAGGAGGAGGAGAAATACCACCATGAAGGTCTTTACCCTCTTCCTGCTGCTGCTCCTGCTGCCCCCGCGCCCCAGGAGGGAGTGAATCCCAGCCCGCCAATTGTATCCATCAGGCCGCCGCCGCCGCCGCCGCCCTGCCAACACGGCCCAGCAAAACCTGCTCGCCTGTTTGCTTTCATTATTGATGGCTATTTATTGCTATATTACTTTTTTCCCCGCACAGGTCTGGGCCGCCGCCTTGATGCTTGGTCTGGTGGACACCGGGACCCAGGGCTCAGGCTAAGGCAGGGCTAAGGCAGGGCTCAGGCTAAGGCAGGGCTCAGGCTAAGGCAGGGCTAAGGCAGGGCTCAGGCTAAGGCAGGGCTAAGGCAGGGCCGGGGCGAGTGATGGACTTATGATAGAGGCGTGGCAGGGCGTGATCCCGGCTGAGACGCAGGAAGAGGAGGAGGAGGAGGAGGAGGAGTACTGGTTATGGAAGTTTAGATATATAGATTTCATGTCGTCTCCTCTAACGGTCGATAAAGGGCAACAAAAAGCGGCCATTTAACTAAGGTTTCACATTCCAAAGTTTTTCATCGTACGATGGCATCATTAATGGTCGCATTGATATGGGTCATTAGAGGACGTCTTGGCGGACACGTTCAGGCGGGTATCGAGGCAGCGTCAGCGGTGCCGAGGAGGAAGCCCTACGGTGGCCGCCACCTGCCACTGCCAGGGCCCGAGGATCTGCAGGAGTGCATTCCATGGTGTGGCTCTTGTAGCACCGCTAGCTGGGTCCTGGCTCTCATTAGCCCCTTCAGGAGTGTGAGGCCGGGACGAGGCATACCTCTGAGGCCTATAGGAGGCTCTGGCTGGACGCGGGGCGGGGTTGCGCGGAGAGGTAAAAGCTGAGATGAGCTGCAATCGGATGCGCGGCGCGGCAAATTGTTCCGTCATCACCGCGGTCAGCGGCAAGGCCGTGCCGACCCCGGGAACCACTCCTTCTTCCTTCTATTTTGTCTGCTGAGGACGCGGCGCGCGCTGCCATCGCTGCCGCCCTCACGGCCACCACGAGGGGCGGCCCAGAGCCAGGCACGCCTGCGTCCCCGGCGGGGCTGCAGGTCAGCGGCAGACCGTGGGCGGGAAAGTTATCGTGCAGCTGCCAGCCGTGGGGCGCCTCGGGCCGCCCAACTTACCTCTGCCACCACCGCCACCGCCGCCGCCCTGCGCTAAATCATCCCTCAGTCAACGCTCCCTGTCTTGCCCACTAAACTCACTGTCTTACCGCGTAATTTATGTCGTTTCCGAGGCGCGGGAACCATCATGAGGTTGCACACGTCATGTTCCTCCCTCTCACCTCCCTTCCCTCCCTTCCCTCTCCTCGTGGGAGCACAAGTGACTGTTTCCCTGCGGCCCAGGCTGGCCACGTCCCTCAGAACACCCTTGCAAACACCTGCCTCTAAACACATCGCACACCGCCTTCCCGCGAGCTGGACTTCTCTACAACACCTGAACCACCGCCAGTCCAGGGTCATCACACGCCACGGCAAGCACAGACCAGGACCAAGGCTGTGGCGGCGGCCTCCCCAGGACTGTCACCGCCGCCACCGCCTCCTGTGCTACCTTGCCCACCACACACCAGCCCAAGGGCGTTACGTTTACCTCCTCGGACAATTCCGTGCATGCACGCAAGCACGCGCGCGCGGGCGCACTCAGCGCGCGCGCGCGCACACACACACACACACACACACATACACACACTTAACATCATCCCCTCAGTACTTGTGGATCACACCTCTGCGAGTCTCCCGCAAAAGGCGAGTCATAACTTATTCTTCCCTTTTTTACGTTTTAACGCCTTGAGACCCAGAACGTAATTTCCATTGTAATTTGGGTGCCATTAGATGATTTTTAGTGAATATAAGCAATATTTTATAGATATGACCTGTTTAGTATCCTTGTCCACTAACTAATTTGGTATATTCAATTAGTTTTCGTAGTTTCATGGCTAACAACAGACGATTTTATATAGCCAAGGAAAGGTCTGGGCGTGAAGGGTTAACTTAATAATGGCATGGAAAGTGAGAGGCCGCGGCACTAATGCACGGCGGGCAGACGATAGCAATTGTCCACTGTCATAAAAAAGGGATGATGCTGTTATAAAAAAGTCAGGGCGAGGAGAGAAGGGAGTGACGTGGCCACCTGAGCCACACGGGGAAGGGAAACAGCCTGCGTCCGTCCAGCGGCCCTGCCTGGGCCAGGTAGTGTGTCCGCCAGCCAGACGCTTTTTATAATGGCCGCCACGACCTAGTAATAATCGTTCCATTAACGATTTTAGCGTTGCGATAACAATTAGAGAGAGAGAGAGAGAGAGAGAGAGAGAGAGAGAGAGAGAGAGAGAGAGAGAGAGAGAGAGAGAGAGAGAGAGAGAGAGAGAGAGAGAGAGAGAGAGAGAGAGAGAGAGAGATATTCATGCGCAAAATTATTGCGCATAGCTACCAGTCCCTGCCCTCTTGCCTCCCACGGGTAACACACACACACACACACACACACACACACCACACACACACACACAGCAGAGGTGGGCACCGCAAACGAAAATCCGCAAACCCCAATCCTTACGTTCCGCAACCACAAATCCGCAAATTTCTTGAAGTTCACACTTCCGCAACCGCAAGTCCACAAATCAGCAAACCATTTATGTGATATTTCCTCTGCATATATATTGCAAAAATAGAGGTAAAGAACTTTGTGGTAGTAAATTTATATATTATTTACTAAATCACTTATGATATATATATATATATATATATATATATATATATATATATATATATATATATATATATATATATATATATATATATACACTAGCCGCAAGGCCGCCCTCCGGGCGGACTTTTTGGCTAGCTCCTGCGGAGGGCTATTGGTGGGCCTTCGGCCCACCACCTGTGTTTGGTGGGCCTTCGGCCCACTAAACACAGACTCTCGAGATAGCCCCTTCTAACTTTCCTGAAATCATGGATGTAGAAATGTATGTATTAACGCCAACCCATTCACATCACCCCCAACCCATTCACTCACCCATTACCAATCACCCCCCACCCATTCACTCACCCATTACCCATCACCACACACCCATTACCCATCACTCCCCACCTATTCCCTCACCCATCACCCATCACCCCCAACCCATTCTCTCACCCATCACCCCACACCCATTACCCATCACCCCACTCATTCACTCACCCATTACCCATCACCCTACATCAAGGTTTCCTCAATTCTCGCAACCCACTTTTTTTTCACAATTCTCGCTAATAAGCTACAAAAAAAAAAAAAAAAAAAAGTGATCGGATCATCTCATAAGTAGGCTTAAAATGTGCCCCTGGTCGACCCGGTTCCAAAACTGTGCCATATGATGGGATTGGGGCACTGGGAGTGGCACCTATCGCGGACACACAGACAGACAGACAGACAGACACACACTTTCGCTTTTTTTTTCTTTTCTTATTTTTTTTACATTTTGTGCCTATAGCGCCTGTAGGCAGTGGTGACCCAGGGCTATAGCGCCTGTAGGCAGTGGTGACCCAGGGCTCGGATGGTAGGCTCTGGAGGTTCACTTGAGGGTTCTGATGGTTGGTCCTCGCCCGTTGTGGCGCAGGCAGGTTCTTATAGTGACGCCTGTGAGGCTCATGCCGCCCCCCTGTGTCCTAAGATCCGATTATTATATATATATATATATATAATATATATATATATATATATATATATATATATATATATATATATATATATATATATATAAGGGAAATATTATTATTATTTTTTTTATCCTGGCCATTAACCCTATTAAGAATATATATAATTAGAGGGGTAGTATATGATATACCCTTAATAGGGGTACAATAATATACCCCTAATAATCTCCTGAGAGATACTTTAATAATTTATGTGAAAATACCTGGCTCTTATATATAGGTTTGGTGAGGTTAGGTTAGGTTAGGTTTAATTTTTTGTTTTGCCGATGAAATGATCAGTCCTGGAGGAAACATTAATAGCGTAACAACATACACACGTTAAGCTGGAGGTGTTTTACCTATTGGTATAATAGCCATCTCAAAAAAGGGGTACACTTTATTTTCAGTAAAAAATCACATTTTCTTCAATAACTCGAAAACTATGAGGTTTACAGGAAATGTATATGATGGAGTAAAGATATAACTTGAGCAGGCCTTTCTGGTAAGCCATAGCGAAATGTATTTGGAGTTTAAATAAGTGAGAAAAGTGTATTGGTGTATTTTTGACATACTATTAAATATCTCATAATCTAAAAGAGATAATTGACTTTTGATCATGGCATTGGATAGAACGCATATACATATACAACTTTGCTTCTATACATCTTTACTCTCGGCCTAATAGTTACGGAGTAAAATGCTTTTATAAGGAAACATAGGGTGAAATATATGTCATGTTAATACCCTATTTAATATTCCCTATTAGGAGTATAGATAATTAGAGGGGTAGGATATTATATACCCTAAATAGGGGTATAATAATATACCCCTAATAATCTCCTAAGAGATACTTTAATAATTTATGTGAAAATACCTGGCTCTTATATATAGGTTTGGTGAGGTTAGGTTAAAAGGTAAAGATGGGAGCATACGCTAAGCTGCGCGTGGCATGCGGTGCTCATCTCCGAGGCATTAGCCCTTAGAGCCTGTGGTGGGTGAGGACCCGTTACCCCGGGACACAGGGCTAGTGTGACTCCCGGGTTACCACAGTTACCTTCCTCAGGTTACCCCAGGTACCCATTTATCAACCCCGAAAGGAAGGAAGAACAGCTGGGTAGGATGGTCGCCGACTTGCCCTGGCCCGGGATCGAACCAGGGCCCGCAGATTCGTAGCCAGGCACGCTAGCCACTGCACCACGGAGGCGACTACGGACGGACTGCGACCACGGAGGTTAGGTTAGGTTAGGTTAAATTTTTTTGTTCTGCCGATGAAATTATTAGTTCCAGAGGAAACATTAATAGCGTAACAACATACAAATGTTAAGCTGGAGGTGTTTTACCTATTGGTATAACAGGTACCTCAGAAGAGGGGTACACCTTTGATTTTCAGTAAAAAATCATACTTTCTTCAATAACTCGAAAACTATGAGGTTTACAGGAAATTTCTAGGATGGAGTCAAGATAAAGGTTGTGCAGGCCTTTCTGGTGAGCCATAGCGAAATGTATTTGGAGTTTAAATAAATGAGAAAATTGTATTGGTGTATTTTTTACATACTATTAAATATCTCTAAAAATCTACAAGAGATAATTGACTTCCGATAATTCCGGTGTTTTACCTATAAAAGTAGGAGTAAAATGCTTTTATAAGGAAACATACGGAATTTGCTCACATATTTGCCTTTGCGGAAGTACTTCCGCAAAGGCAAATCCGCAAACATTTACACTTCCGCACATCCGCAAACGAATTCGGACTTCCGAAATTTGTGGAAGTTGCGGTTTGCGGAAGTGTTTGCGGAAGTGCCCACCTCTGACACACACACACACACACACACACGCACACACACACACACACACACACACACACACACACACTTGACAAAACCATCCGAACAGTGAACCACGCCAACAAATCAGGCGAGAATCTTTCATCACCCACTACATCACCCATCCTCACCCACCCACCGTCACCCACCCACCCACACCCAGCCTCACCCACCCACCGCCCACCCACCCAGCGGGCTGCCCAGTGGCCGATGCGGTGGCCACGGCGATCCCACCAACGACCACAGAGCGACAAAAAGCGACCAATCGGCGTGGAACCGTAGCAAGTGGTGGTGTTGATAGTGAGAATGGGGTGTGGTGGGGGTGTCTGTGGTGCTGGGGGGAGAGGGGGTGTTGTATGAAGGAGGGGGTATGGTGGGGGTGTCTGTGGTGATGGTGGGGGTGTTTGGGGGGTGTTGTGTGAAGGAGGGGGCGTGGTGGGGGTGTCTGTGGTGATGGTTGGGGAAGAAGGGGTGTTTGGGGGTGTTGTATGAAGGAAGGGGTATGGTGGGGGTGTCTGTGGTGAAGGAGGGGGTAAAGGAGGGGGTGAGTTGATCTGGAAGGTAGTGAAGGAGGGGAGGGGTTGGGGAGGGAGGGGAGGGGAGAGGAGGTTATGTCTGGTGTGTGTGATGAAGTACAGTTTGTTATACGAGATGACGCTTCTTCTTCTTGTTAATGTTGTTGTTGTTACTCTTGGTTTTTGTTTTCATTTATGTTTTTTTGGCGGGAAAAAAAATACGCGCCAATAGTTTGTAGGATTTCCACGCTTTTATTAGTTTTCTTTTCTGATTTTGTACTCCTCTCTCTCTCTCTCTCTCTCTCTCTCTCTCTCTCTCTCTCTCTCTCTCTCTCTCTCTCTCTCTCTCTCTCTCTCTCTCTCTCTCTCTCTCTCTCTCTCTCTCTCTCTCGTCTCCATTCCTCCAGCGCACCTGCTCCTCCCCTTCTCTCCTTACCTCTCTCTCCTCCTTCTCTCCTTCCGATCTCTCATGGGCCCGCCTCAGCTTCTCTCTCTCTCTCTCTCTCTCTCTCTCTGGCTCGACCCACGCTCCCTCCCTCTCCCAGACACATTCCTCTCCCCCCTCACCCTACCTGGCCGGTCCTCCGCACGGCTTATCGAAAACTTATCTCAGGTGGGAGCGTGCAAGCATGCCGACCCACTGTTGCCAACGCCGCTCCCTTCCCTCCACACCCTTACTTTTCCGCCCAACGCTGACCAAAACAACGCATTTACACGTCATCAAAGTCGCGTAGAATAAATGGGTGTGTAAACAGAGGTAAGTTTGTCCCCGCCATCGCTCTGTCCGTCTTCGGCGTCTCAAGGTCCATCTGGCAACACCGCCCGCGTCTTGCAATTGCCATATGGTGAACGTGGCCGCGGGGGAGCTAGCGGAGGAGGAGGAGGAGGAGGAGGAGGAGGAGGAGGGATAGGAGGTAGAAGTGTAGCCTGTGCACGATTTTTAATTTAGTTCTTCGTCCTTAAGGCATCGGCAACTGGCAGACTCCCTTGCTCATGACTTTGCTGCCTGCGAGGAGGAGGAGGAGGAGGAGGAGGAGGAGGAGGAGGAGGAGGAGGAGGAGGAGGAGGAGGAGGAGGAGGAGGAGGAGGAGGAGAGGGGGAGGAGGAGGAGGAGGAGGAGGAGGAGGAGGAGGAAGGAGGAGAGGAGGAGAAAAGGAGGAGAAGGAGGAGCAGGAGGAGGAAGAAGAGGAGAAACAGGAGGAGGGGGAAGAGGAGTGGAGCAGGAGCAGGAGGAAGAAGAGGAGAAGGAAGAGGAGAAGAGCAGGAGAAGCATGGTATTCCCTGCGCTGAGATATCACAGGTGCGTGCGATAAAAAAGTAAATAAAAGACACACGAAAACCTGACCAGAATAAAAATCAAGGATCTTACGAGGCAACTAGGAAGACATGAGGCGCGGGGAAGCAGGAAGCGATGGAGAAAGTGTAGTAGGGATAATTTTCTCGTATGAAGATGGATTGGCGGAGGAGGAGGAGGAGGAAGAGGAGGAGGAAGAGGAGGCGTAACGAGGTGGTTGAGGCCTTGGTAATGGGGCGCTGTGACAGTGAGTACCTGGGAAGGCGGCGGGGAGGGAGGGAGGGGGAGGTAGGCAGGTGGGGTGACTTCATTAAGAATCAACAGGTGAAGTGAATGAGGCTGGAAACCGAACCTCTACTGCTACTACTGCTGCTAGTACTACTACTACTACTACTACTACTACTACTACTACTACTACTACTACTACTACTACTACTACTACTATTACAACTTTACTGCTACAACTACTATTACTACTACCACCACTACTACTACTACTAATATTACCACCACTACTACGAGGTGAATGAGGCTGGAAACCGAACCTCTACTGCCACTGCTACTACTACTACTACTACTACTACTACTACTACTACTACTACTACTATTACAACTTTACTACTACAACTACTATTACTACTACCACCACTACTACTACTACTAATATTACCACCACTACTACGAGGTGAATGAGGCTGGAAACCGAACCTCTACTGCCACTGCTACTACTACTACTACTACTACTACTACTACTACTACTACTACCACCACTAATACATCTATACCACCACTACCACAACAACAACAACTATTACTACTATTACCAGTGCTACAACTATACAACCACTACCACAACAACAACAACAACAACTTCTCCTAGTACTACAACTATACCACCACCTCCACTACTACTACTACTACAACAACTACTACTACTACTACAGCAGCCGGTGCGTATTACAATAGATATAAAAACAAATGATAATATCCAGCAACATGAAGACGAATACATTATCATAATATTGTCTATAAATACCTCCCCCCCTCTTCCCCCCCCCACCCCCCTCTGTGGTCTGCCCGGGTTCATGTGTTCAGACAATTACTGGCGGGGAGGGGAGATAGCAGGACAGTATAATGCAACCTTACCCTGCTACTACTCCCTTCACTATACGTTCTTTGGGTAGCTAACATGCTTCTATAGTTCCATAATGTTGACTTTTTACGGTTTTCCTTGTATTATTATGGAGATAGCAGGACAGTATAATGCAACCTTACCCTGCTGCTACTCCCTTCACTATACGATCTTTGGGTAGCTAACATGCTTCTATAGTTCCATAATGTTGACTTTTTACGGTTTTCCTTGTATTATTATGGAGATAGCAGGACATTATAATGCAACCTTACCCTGCTGCTACTCCCTTCACTATACGATCTTTGGGTAGCTAACATGCTTCTATAGTTCCTGTATTTTTTCTTAGTATTATTTCCTGTGTCCTGTACTCCTATATTTCCTGTATGACTTTTTAAAGCTTTTATTTATCCTTATTTTCTTATTTTCTCTCTAACATATAAATCCCTCTTAATATTTTACCTCAATGAACATCAAAAAAAGTTAAACACACTAAAAATCGCATCGCAACACAAATCAGCAAAACTCGCCTGTATTTCCATAATGTCGGTATATCACTTTGTACAACTTTCCGGCCTTTTTCTCTCCCTGATATACAAATCCCTTGTGTTTTTTCGCTTAATGAACAGAAAGGGAGTCAAGTTAACATAAAAAATCGCATCGCCACACAAATCAGCAACACTCACTAAGCGAGGAGGACAGATCAGCCATGACAGAAGGAGACGAGACTAATACAAAAAGTCAAGGCAAATCCAAGGAAGTCAAATAAACAAAAAGTCGCATCGCTACACACACAAAACAACACTCACCGTCTGTCCCACCAAGCAAGGGAGACAAATCAACCATCAGACAAGAATAAAAGCAAGTCAAAATCAAGTCAAGTCAAGTCAAGTCAAGGCAAGGCAAGTCAAAATCAAGTCAAGTCAAAAGCAAGTCAAGTCAAAAAGCAAGTCAAGTCAAGGCAAGTCAAAGGCAAGTCAAGTCAAGGCAAGTCAAAGGCAAGTCAAGTCAAGGCAAGTCAAAAAACAAGTCAAGGTAAGTCAAAATCAAGCCAAGACAAATCCACCACACACTCCAGCATCCAAGTGGCCTCAAGGTTCCCCCGTTTATACATCTTGACTAATAAAAACAAACGGAGCGGGTGCAGGACTTACTCTTAAGGGCTTGAGGGGCTACTATAGATAACAGAATAACCCTGAACGACTTAGCAACACCCTTAAGTCCCTTCCCCTTACCCACACTACACACCTGCGGCCATAATTAACCTGCAGAAGTATTCAGGTGATGTGTCTAGAGGGAAGGTAAAAAGCTGCATCAGTAATCACTTTATCCAACTCAGGTAGCAAATTTCTAGTCCGTCAGGGTGTATACAAGACGAAGGTTTATCCGGTCCATCAAGGGGAGAGTAAGGGGAGAGTCAGGGGGGGAAGGGGGGGGGCAAGGGGAGGCCAAGGGGGAGGCAGACGTGTAATTGGTTTGAACGAAGGACAAGGAGAGATCTGATTGGCTGAAGAATGTTTCCTGAGAGAGAGAGAGAGAGAGAGAGAGAGAGAGAGAGAGAGAGAGAGAGAGAGAGAGAGAGAGAGAGAGAGAGAGAGAGAGAGAGAGAGAGAGAGAGAGAGAGAGAGAGAGAGTCGTTTCCTCGTGGCGATAAATATAGATAAATAGATATATAGACAGACATACACAGAATAAAAACCTTATGCATATTTTTTTTTACCTTTGAGAGTCAACATAAGTGAAAAAGGCAGACGGTTGTGGTGGTTATACAGAATAGAGGCGGGTCATGCGGCAAAATAAATTAAGGTATATAGGTGTTGGGGCCTTCTGCAGCCTGCCTCACCCCTGTACCGAGGCAGGCTGAGGCAGGCTGAGGCAGTCGGGGCGGCGACCTGCACAGCGTTGCCATGAGGCTGGGTGTTCGAATTGTCCTGCACATTATGTTCTCTCACGTGCTTTGGCGATGCTGCTGCTGGTAACGCCTCTCTCTCTCTCTCTCTCTCTCTCTCTCTCTCTCTCTCTCTCTCTCTCTCTCTTTCTCTCTTCTCTCTCATTAAGACGTCCTATACAGAAGAACATAAGAAAATAAGGAAGCTACAAGAGGCCGTGAACCTACACGAGGTAGTTCCTGTTACTTAACACTACCTACATCCACCTTTCATCCCCATCCATGAATTTATCCAGCCTCTTTTTTTAAAGCTCCCTATTGACTCCGCACTGACTACCCCATAACTGAGTCCATTCTAATCATTTACCACCCTATTTGTGAACCAGTTCTTCCCTATTTCTTTATTAAATTGACGCTTTTCCAGCTTGAATCCATTACTTCTTGTTCTACCCTGGTTACTAGCCGTAAGAACTTTTCCTACCTCTCTTATATATTATATCTCTTTTGATATAAGTAAGTCCAGTTTAATATCTTAGCTTACTATTAACTAAATCACTATCATAGGTTTGGGTTGTTTTTATACCACCTAAATATATCAAACTGAAAGTAAGGGACGCCGACATCGAGGAGGGAAGGGGAGAGAGGGAAGGTGGGGGTAGATTGTGGGGTTAAGCCTCAAGAAACAGGGAGGAGGAGGAGGGGGTAGATGGTGGGGTTAAGCCTCAAGAAACAGGGAGGAGAGGAGGGGGTAGATGGTGGGGTTAAGCCTCAAGAAACGGAGGAGGAGGAGGGGGTAGATGGTGGGGTTAGCCTCAAGAAACAGGAGGAGGAGGAGGGGGTAGATGGTGGGGTTAAGCCTCAAGGAGCAGGGAGGAGGAGGAGGGGGTAGATGGTGGGGGTTATGACATCAAGAAACTCACTCACTCAACCTCGTAACCTTCCCTTCATCATATCATGGTTCTCCATATACTGTACAATACGCCATGAATAAACATATAACTAACCTAACTCAGTCATTCAAACACGACGAGTGAGTAAAATATCACAAGGAAAACATGATGACACAAGATGGCTGGCTACTCACGGCAACGCGCAGCTCAGTGGGCCTCCTGCACCTCACCTCCGGCCTGCTCCCTGCCTTCACCCGGTCTGCCCGAAGCTTGCTGGCACTCATGGCATCTCAACACATCACAATACAAACGGTAACACTATATTTCGATACGTGAACCCTCTAATTAAGTTACAAAACAAGCAAATAGAGGAAAGCGGCAGACCACTCGTCCTCCCCGTCGCTGCCAAAAGCCTCCAGCCTCCCGCGCCGCTCAAGTTCACAAACGCAAGTACCAAACGACTCGCAAAGCCTCGACTCTTTAGTTTCTTTTTACGTTTTTCTCCGTGATTCTTGTACTGTGATTAACTTAACTGGTGTCTATAGTGAGCTGTTAGTTGTGTTTTGATGACTGTAAACGTGCTAGATATATGTATAGCTTGATTGTTGAAAGAATTAAGATCACAAAGTCATCAGTAATTAACTATGCTTCAATTGTTTCGAAGTATCTATGAGAGAGAGAGAGAGAGAGAGGAGAGAGAGAGAGAGAGAGGAGAAGAGAGAGAGAGAGAGAGAGAGAGAGAGAGAGAGAGAAGAGAGAGAAGAGAGAGAAGAGAGAGAGAGAGAGAGAGAGAGAGAGGAGAGATGAAGAGGAGAGACGAGAGAGAGAGAGAGAGAGAGAAGAGAGAGAGAGAGAGAGAGAGAGAGAGAGAGAGAGAGAGAGAGAGAGAGAGAGAGAGAGTTTGTCATGATGATAAAATATACAACAGATTTATGAAAGAGTACAGAGTTAAAAAAAATACTGAAAGAGGGAGGAATAAAAGTAAGTAGTAAGTAAGTACAGTAAGTAAGTAAGTAAGTAATAGCAAGTAGTACAGTAGTAGGGTGAGGAAGGCCAGGGAAAGGGAAGCAGGAAAGAACAAATGCCATCTTACAAGTCTTATTTCGCAGGTGTTTCCATACAGACGGCTTCTCTCTCTCTCTCTCTCTCTCTCTCTCTCTCTCTCTCTCTCTCTCTCTCTTTTCTCTCTCTCTAATTAAACCCTATACTATCTTACAAGTCCTATTTCGCAGGTGTTCCATACAGACGGCTTCTCCCCCCCCTCCTCTCTCTCCTCTCTCTCTCTCTCTCTCTCTCTCTCTCTCTCCTCCTCTCTTCTTCTCTCTCTCTCTCTCTCTCTCTCTCTCTAATTAATCCCTCTACCATCTTACAAGTCCTATTTCGCAGATGTTTCTACGGACGTACAAATGAAGAGGCGTAAAGAAGTGATGAATGCCCGGCAGGTGATGCGCTACCTGGCGAGGCTAAGAGTACAGGTGTTAGTTACCAGGTAGGCGGCTAGCTAATTAACGCTAACACGAGGAGAAAACACACACACACACACACACACACACACACACACACACACACACACACACACACACACACACACACACACACACACACCTGTCATAGTTATGTTGATCATGATTATGCTGCGATTCTTCCCTCCCTCCTCCTCCTCCTATTTCTGCCTCTGCCTCCTCCTCCTGCTCCTCCTCCTCCTCCTCCTTTTCCTCCATCTCATTCCTGGCGTTCCTCAGGAGAAGAATCTTATGCATCTGTATCCTGTTTCATCGCTGTTCTCTCCTCCTCCTCCTCCTCCTCCTCCTCCTCCTCCTCCTCCTCCTCCTCCTTACTCTCCCTTGCTCCCTCACATAATCTATTGTCCTCTCTTATTCCTACTCCTCTTACTTCTCCCTATCCTAAACTTCCTTCAATCTCCTTCCCTATCCCTTCCATTCCTTCTTATCCTTCCTGTTCTTCTTGCTCCCTTCCACTCCTTCATCCTCCCTACCTCTGCTTGTCCTTCCTATCTCCCTTCTCCTTCTCCTCCCTATCTCCCTTCTCCTTGTCCTCCCTATTTCTCCTTCCCGTTACTATCTCCCTTCTTCTCCCTTCTCATACCTCCTCCTCTTCCACCCTTCCACTTCTTCATCCTCCCTTACTCCCTCCTACCCTCCTACTCCCTCCTCCTTCACAGCCAATTAGACTAATAAACTTCATATCAATGTTATCATGTCAGGAAATTCATTACGATAAGACAAGCTTTTAAGTTTTTATCGCCTTATGCTTGCTTGCTCGCTCCTCCTTCCTTCCTTCCAAACTGATTCCTTCATTCCTCGCCTAATTACTTCACAATACAACTCGTCAAATTAAGGAAAAAAGTGCATTAGGTCTTTAACATGCAAAAGAATGATTAAAAGAACTAAAAAACAACACATAACTTAACCCCTTGAGACCCAGAACGTAATTTCCATTGTAATCTGGGTACCATTAGACAATTTGTAGTGACTATAAGCAATATGTAATAGCTATGACCTGTTTAGTATCCTTGTCCACTAACTAATTTGGTATACTCAGTTACTTTTTGTAATTTTATGGCTAACAACAGATGATTTTTTGATAGCCAAGGAAAGATCTGGGCGTGAAGGGGCTAAGATATCGCCTTCCCCCCGAGAAAGAAAAGAGAAATTTTTATCGAGAAAGATAAAAATTAGCAAGTAGGTAAATAGCAATGGGACAAAAAATACGAGACGGGTGAAATAGAAAGAAAAGGCGGAGGAAAAGAGATGTCTAAGTAGGAAAGATCAAAGAGAGAATGTAGATGAAGTAGGGACATGGATATAGATGTAGGAAAAGCCTCAAGGAGAATAGCAGGATGGACACTCTCAAAGACGGAAAAAATGATGAGACAGCAGAACGTTTTTAGATGACCA
>JACEEZ010001624.1:382591-390091 GCA_016584305.1 Chionoecetes opilio | reverse complement strand
AACAACCCTTTAAATAACAACCTTAAATAACCACCAGCCAAACCTCGGCTAACAACCCATTAACACTCCACCTCACCTCACCTCCTCCCACAGTAGCGATAGTGAGCGACGGTGACGAGCGGCCCTGGCATGAGCGCGAAGATGATGACGACGCTGATAGTGAGGGTGAAGGAGGGGAAATTCTCCCTACCAAGAGAGGTGAGAGTGAGTATAGTGTTATGAAAGTGAGATGATGATAGTGATAGTAAAAATAAAGGGATATAAAAGGATGAGTGGAATGGAAAAGGGCAGATTTTTTTTTTTTTCTGGAGAAAATGCTTTTGATTAAAAAATGGGGGGGTTGGGAGGGGATTTTGAGTTTTAGAAGTTTTTGGATACAAAATTGTTTTTTAATTTAAAATTTTAATTTTTTACATAAAAAGGGACTAAAAGGGGCAAAAAAAGAATTAACAAAAATTTCCCCCTTTAAAATTGGAGTCCCTAATTAAGGAAGGGAAAGGGAAGAAAATAAAAAAGGGGAGTTCCAATTTCTTTTGGGAGGGTAAGTACTAACTCTTGAAAAGGGGAAACCCTTCAAAGATCTTTCCTTGGCATAAAATTGGGTTTTGAAGATAAAAACGTAAAGTATTTAAATTTTATAGAATTGGCTAAGGGGACAAAGGGATAAAAGGTTAATTTTATAAAATGACTTAAATAAAAATAGTAATGGTTACCCCTTATAGAATACTTTGGGGTAAGGGGTTTGTAATCGTTAGGAAGGGGGGAAATAAATAAAAGGAAGAAGGTTCCGTTTTAAAAACAGTGAAGGGGATGAAAGAGTGAAGATACTGGTTAATCTTTGCATTAGGAAGATGGACAGTGAAGGGGATGAAAGAGGAAGATACTGGTTAACTCTTGCATAGAAGAGGGACAGAATATATAAGATAGTGAAAGAAGTCGGGGATAGAATAAGCAATTAAAATGTAGGAAAATAAAAAAAATGTTAAAAGGATGAATGCAAAATGAGCTTTGTGTGAAATAAAAGATTGTGAAAGCATTGCAATAAATTTTGTTGACTTGGAAAGAAGGGAGAGAGAGTGAAAGCATTAAGTTCTAAGAAACACGTCATCCACCAAACACACGACCATCACCCCCTCCACAACACCCCCCCCATCACCCCACCACAACGCACACGCCCACACCCCCACCACAAAAACACGCCCATTCACCCCACCACAACACACGCCCATCACCCCCACCACAACACACGCCCATCACCCCCACCACAACACACGCCCATCACCCCCACCACAACACACCCCCATCACCCCCCCCCAACACCACCCCATCACCCCCCCCAACACACGCCCATCACCCCACCACAACACACGCCCATCACCCCCACCCCAACACACGCCCATCACCCCCACCACAACACACACCCATCACCCCCACCACAACACACGCCCATCACCCCCCCACAAACACACGCCCATCACCCCCACCACAACACACACCCATCACCCCACCACAAAAACACGCCATTCACCCCACCACAACACCCCTCCCATCACCCCCCCCACAACACAAAGCCCATCACCCACACCACAACACAAAACCCATCACCCCCACCACAACACACGCCATTCACCCCACCAAAAACACCCCTCCCATCACCCCCTCCACAACACACGCCCCTCACCCCACCACAACACCCCCTTCACCCCCCCAACACACGCCCATCACCCCCCACAACCCCACGCCCATCACCCCCCACACAACCAACCCCACGCCCATCACCCACCTAACCCCATCACCCCACCACAACCACCCCATCACCCCCCACAACACACCCCACACCCCCATCACACCCACACTCCACCACAGCCCTACCCCCTTAAACAAACCCCATTTTCAAGAAAAATCAATACGAAAAAAAAAATACTAAAACATAAACCCCATCAAAACAGTTCCAATGGGCCTTACCCCTTGGGTCTCCGTGATTGTGCAGAAAAAGCTGGAGGAAAAAGGTTTGAACGTTCCAGGCAAAACTTTCCCAATGGCAAAATCCACTGGTTTATTGGGGGTCTCCTCTCTCCTCCTCATCTCTTCCCTCTTCCTCATTTTCTCTCTCTTCCCCTTTTCCTCTCTCTCCTCTCTCTTCTCTTGACCCAGCCCTTCTTAAAACCACAAAACCAAACACCACACACACACACACACACACACACAAAAACAAAAGAAACAAAAAAAACTAAAACAAAAAAAATAAAAAATTGATTTTTTTTAACCAAGTTTTTGTTTGTGTGCATTTGTTTGTGTGGTGTTTGTGTGTGTGTGTGTGTGTGTGTTTGTGTGTGTGTGTGTGTGTGTGTTTGGTTTGGTGGGGTATGTGGGGGAAATAAAGAAAAAGGGGGAAAAGGAGGGAAGAGGAGGAGAGAAGAGAGAGGAGGAGGAGGAGGAGGAGGAGGAAACATAGGAGGAGGGAAAGGAGAAAGAGGGAAAGGAAAAGGGGGAAAAAACCAATGTAAAAGGGGAAGGAAGGAAATGAAGGAAAAGGAAGGAAGGGAAAAAAAGGAGGAAGGAGGAAAGAAAAGGAAAAGGAGGGGGGTAAGGGAAGAGGCAGATGGGGAAGGGGAAAGGTGGAGGAAGGGGGGAGGCGGGGGAGGAGGAAAAAGGTGCACCTTGGTCTTCTGTCCCGTACAACCCCCCAACCCCTTCCAAACCCTTTCCCTCCCCCCCCACCTTTTTAACCTTAACCCAGTGTGGGAAAGGCCTTTTTGGGGTGAGCTCAAAAGGAGGCGGGCCCGAGGGAAAGGCCCCGGCATGGGGTAGGAAGGGGGGGACAGGGAAGGAGGGAAAAGGGGGGGAAGGAAGGGAGGCCGAAGGTAAAAGGGAGGAAGGGGGGAAAGGAGGGAGGGGGGAAAGGAGGGGAGGAGAGGAGAAGGAAGGAGGAAGCCATAGGGGTAGGTACAAGAAAGGAGAGAAGGGAGAGGGGAGGAGGAGAAGGAGGAAAAGGAGGAGAGAAGGAAGAGGGGGAGAGGGGGAGAGAGGAAGGGGACTTGAAGAAACCCCCCCACCCAGGGGGAGGGGATCGGAAAAGGGGGGGGAAGAGAGAGAGGAAGGAGGGAAGAGAAAGAGGGGAAAGGGGGGGAGGAGGAAAAGGGGAAAGGGGGGAGGAAGGAGGGAGACAGAAGGAAGAGTGAAGAGAGAAAAGGTACAGAAGGGGGAGAGAGGAGAGAGGAGAAGAGGGGGGAGAGAAGAGGGCGAGGGGAAAGGGGGAAGCAGAGAAAAGAGAGAGAGAGAAGAGAGAGTAGATGAGAGAGGAGAGAGGAGAGAAGAGAGAGGAAACTTATGTGAGAGCGGGACTTCCATTAAGGGGGGGGGGGGGGGGTGTGGTGTGTGTGTGTGTGTTGTGTGTGTGGTTTTTGGGGTGGGGTGTGTGTGTGGTTGTTGGGGTGTGTGTGTCTAGGTGTGCGTGCGCGCCTGCCCGCCCCTCTTCACCTGCCCCGCCAGCCCGGAGGCCAAGCACCACCACCACCACCCCCTCCTGCATGCACGAGACTGCATTCCTACGCAAGCCAGACACCTCTCCCCTCTCTCTCTCTTTTTCTCTCTCTTCTCTCCTTCTCTCTCTCCCCTCTCTCTCTCTCTCTCTCTCTCTCTCTCTCTCTCTCTCACTCCTTATACCTTCCAAAATCTTTTTCTTTTCCTACAATTATTTTACATTTTTTCCCTTTTTTCCCCCCCCCCTCCTCTCTCTCTCTCTCTCTCTCCTCTTCTCTCTCTCTCTCTCTCTCTCTCTCTCTCTCTCTCTCCTTAGACCTTCCACCCCCTTTCCCTTCTTACAATTCTAATTTACCTTCCTTTTCCCTTTTTTTTTTCCTCAACATTCGCCAAGATCAAGATTTAGTCACACCACCAAAGAGAAATATAATGGAATACACGAGGGAAGAGACAGAACATAACGATAAAAAAGAGATAGGAGAATGAGATAATGATGAGGGGGAGAGAAAGAGAAACGAGAGGGCATGAAGGAAAGGGGCCAGAAAACCCTGAGAAAAAAAGGTGAAGAAAAAAAAAACAAGAAAAAAAAAATAAAAAAAATTAATCTGAGAAACTTTGATGAGATGAGATGAGAGAGTAGAAGGTGGAGGAGCTTGAGTGAAGAGGGGGGAGGGAGAGAGGGAGAGGGAGAGAGAGGGTAGGAGGGGAGAGAGAGAGGGGGGGAAAGGGGGGAGAGAGAAGGGAGGGAGGGAGAGAAGGAGGGAGGGATAGTTGGAAAGAAATATAAAGTTTTTGGAGGTCAAAAATTTTGGGTGTGGAGAGAGAGATGACCCTTAAGTCTGAGGCCGCGGGAACCAATGTTTGAGTAACACTTGCTGATAATAGCTCGATAGATACGCATGACAGCTTGACAACGAGATACCACACTGACCCAGCTAGTCCCCTTCCTCTTCCTCCTTCCGGCTGGATGTGAGATTAAACAGTGCCTGCCGCCTACTGCTGCCGCTCCTGCCTCCTACACCGGGCTACCTAGCCGGAGGGGAAGGCGCCCCGCCTCGCTTTGCCCGGGCGACGCGACATTCCCAAGGGAGGCTGTCTGGTCGTCCCATTCAAATTAATCTGTCTCTCCAAAATTATAATCAAATTTATAGAATGCCGTCTAAATCAAATCAGATATTATGACTGGGCGAACTAAATAAAATATAGACAAATATAGATTTTGAAAAAGCATACATAGCTTCTAAGGCAAAGCTCCCATCTTTGCTATCAGACAGACTTATTTGACTTTCACCCGCTACATAATGAGAGAGAGAGAGGAGAGAGAGAGAGAGAGAAAGAGAGAGGAGGAGAGGAGAGAGAAGAGAGGGGAGAGAGAAGAGAGAGAGAGAGAGAGAGGGGAAGAGAAGAGAGGAGAGGAGAGAGAAGCGGAGAAGGAGGGGAGAGGAGAAGAGAGAGGGGAGAAGAGAGAGAGAGAGAGAGAGAGTAATGAAAAAAAAATTTGACTCATCAAAACTATCAAATTCATGTATCTTTTCTATGCTTCCCGTAACGTTAACTACACGGACAAATAAAACAGAAGAAACAAAATAATAACACCGGGTTCTTAAGTAGCTCTCAAAAAAAACCCCTAATTCATTCTTCGTCAGTTCAGATTTAGGTCGTGTGTGTGTGTGTGTGGGGTGTGTGTGTGTGTGTGTGTGTGTGTGTGTGTGTGTGTGTGTGGTGTGTGTGTGTGGTGTGTTGTGTGTGTATGTGTGTGTGTTTGAGTGAGCGAGAATGTTTGAGTGAGTTGGTTTTGTTTTTGTGTGTGTGTGTTGTGTGTGGGGTGTGTGTGTGTTTTGTGTGTGTGGTGTGTGTGTGTGTGTGTGTGGTGTGTGTGGTGTGTGTGGGGTTTGTTTGAGTGAGCGAGAATGTTTGAGTGAGTTTAGTTTGGGGGGTGTGTGTGTGGGGTGTGTGGGTGTGTGTGGGTGTGTGGTGTGTGTGTTTTGTGTGTGTTGTGTGTGTGTGTGGGTGTGTGTTTTGGTGGTGTGTGGTGTGTGTGTGTGTGTGTGTGTGTGTGTGTGTGTGTGTGTGGTGTGGGGATAAGAAAAAAAGGATCTAGAATTAAGGTGGGTTGTCTTCAGTATCAATGATTGTAAGAACAAATTTATCACGGCGGGGTTCGAACTCGGGGCCCCGAAGTTGTACATTTGAAAATAATGAAGGGGTATATAGCTCAAAATGGAATGAGTTTTTTTCGTTAATGCATTTTAAAATAAAAATGAAAAAAAAAAATAATAAAAAAAACTTTTTAACGTAAACATTTATTTTTTTTTTAACACACCGCACATTTTGTTGTTGTTGTCACACACACACACCAACCCCAAAACACACACACACAACACACACGCACAACCAACACAACCTACATACCCCAGCACACCATCAAAATCACCAACTCGCCAAAATTCTGCTCACTCACAAACCCCACACACCCCACACACACCAACACACACACACACACAAACACTTTCAACACACACGCACACTCATCAAACTCACTCAACCGCCAAAAAATTTGCTCACCCCACACACACCCACCCAAAAACACAACACAAACACACACACACACACCAAACACAACACACACACACACCACAACCCCACACACAACACACACTATTACTTTGCTTAATAGCACAGCGATAAAACAATGCAAGATTATTTCTTTTTGGTTTTTACTTTATAGAATGCACAAGGCCAAAAGCGTCGGGGGGTAAGGTGTTGTGTGGGGGTGTGTGTGTGTGTGTGTTGTGTGGTGTGTTGGGGGTTTTGGGCGTGTGTGTGTGTGTGTGTTTGAGTGCGGGTTTTTGTGTGTGTTGTTGTGTTGTTGGTGTGGTGTGTGGTGGTGTGTGTTGTGTGGTGTGTGTGTGTGTGGTTTGAGTGAGCGAAAGTTTGGTGAGTATTTGAGTGAGTGTGTGTGTGTGTAGTGATGATGTGGGTGTTGGTGTGTGGTGTTGTTTTTTTGGTGTGTGTGTGGGTTTTTGGTTGTGTGTGTGGGGTTGTGTGTGTGTGTGTGATTTGAGAAGGAAGTAAGGCGTGTAAGGACTTAGCCGTCCCCTGCTTATTTGGGGTCAAGCCCCGCCAAGCAGGGGGTAGGAGGAGGAGGAGGAGGGGAGGAGGAGGAGGAGGAGGAGGAGGAGGAGGAGGAGGGGGAGGAGGAGGAGGAGGAGGAGGAGGAGGAGAAGAAGGAGGAGGGGGAGGAGGACGAGGAGGAGGAGGAGGAGGAGGAGGAGGAGGAGAGGATGCTTGTGGTGATGGGAGTGAAACCTGCGCGGAATCTGTACCCATCCTGATTATGTGAGAGAGAGAGAGAGAGGAGAGAGAGAGAGAGAGAGAGAGAGAGAGAGAGAGAGAGAGAGAGAGAGAGAGAGAGAGAGCCGCCACCCATGGAGGTTACAACACAACATACAATAGAGATAAATAAACACACTCTCGGATAGATATTTTCCTCTCCCTCTGATGATACAGTTCAGGCCTCACAAGTGTAGCCAGAGGAAACGTTAGAAAATATTATCGTTAAATATTTTCAAGAAGTAGCACAACTCTAACAAATTATATCACACTTGTCCGAGGTATTTATTATGAACAGTAGCGATGTTATGATCCCCCCTTGGTCTTCAGAATGCCTCGCAGCTGACGGCCCAATGCACATATAGTTGGCCTCTCAATATAATACCCCGTTGTAATAGGATCGTGATTGTAATGAAGAGCAGAGCCACGTGAAGCGTAGCGCGGCGGAGGTGTCGCGGCGCTAAAAAAATCAATACCGACTGTGATTCTTAACGCCTTGAGACCCAGAACGTAATATCCATTGTAAGTTGACTACCATTACACGATTTTAGTAGATATAAGCAATATTTTATAGATATGACCTGTTTAGTATCCTTGTCGACTAACTAATTTGGTATATTCAGTCACTTTTCGTAATTTTATGGCTCTACAACAGACGATTTTATATAGCAAAGGAAAGATCTG
>JACEEZ010001624.1:370091-377591 GCA_016584305.1 Chionoecetes opilio | reverse complement strand
AGAGGAGGAGAATGGAGGAGGAGGAGGAGAAGGAGGAGGAGGAGAAGGAAGAAAATAAGAAAATAAGAGGAGGACATGACAACACACACACACACACACACACACACACACACACACACACACACACACACAACACACACACACACACACACATACACAGAAGGACCCACTCGGTTGTAAAAACAAAAAATCCTTCACATTTCCAAACACAAACAAACCAAAAAACAAACACACACACACACACACACACAGACACACACACACACACACACAAACACAAACACAACACACACACACACACACACACACACACACACACACACACACTCAATAACAATAATAATAATAATAAAACAAAACCTCAAAATAAAACATAAGTATAAAACTGCACTAAGAAAATAAGTGGGAGGTTCAGGAAATAAAAACTGCCATAACATTTCTCAATCTTTTCTGCGTCTCGTTTCGCCACCTTGAAGCCAGCCAATCACAGCGCCCCTCGCCCCCTTTGCCCCCCTCAGCCAATCAGCGGCCGCCTCGCACCAGCCAATGGCATCACGCTGGACATCATGACGCTAACGACCACAGTTATAGACATGAATTTCCTGGCCTTCTCCTCCCTCATCTGTACCTTCTTGCCGCCTTCCAGGGGTTACCTGCTTTCCTCTCTCCTTCTCTCCCTTCCTTCCCCCCTTCACCCCTTCATTCCTCCATCTGTTACCTTCTTTCCTTCTTTCATTCCCCCATCTCTCCCTTCTTTTCTCGTCTCCATCCCTCCATCTCTCTCTTCTTTCCTCCCTTCATCTCCTCCTCCTCTCCCTTCTTTCCTCTCTTCCTCCCTCCATCCCTTCCTTCTTCCATTTCTCCCTTCTTTCCTTCTTTCATTCCTCCATCTCTCCCTTTTTCCTTCTTTCCTCCCTCCATCTCTCCCTTCTTTCCTTCTTTCATTCCTCCATCTCTCCCTTTTTTCCTCTCTTCCTCCCTCCATCTCTCCCTTCTTTCCTCCCTCCATCCCTTCTTTCATTCCTCCATCTCTCCCTTCTTTCCTTCTTTCATTCCTCCATCCCTCCATTCTTTCCTCCCTCCCTCCCTTCCTCTATTTCTATCTCCTTTCCTTCCTCCATCTCCTTCTCTCCCTTTCTCCCTGTTACCACCGGCTTGTTTCCTCAACACACCGAGAGAGAGAGAGAGAGAGAGAGAGAGAGAGAGAGAGAGAGAGAGAGAGAGAGAGAGAGAGAGAGAGAGAGAGAGAGAGAGAGAGAGAGAGAGAGAGAGAGAGAGAGAGAGAGAGAGAGAGAGAGAGAGCATAATAATGACATAAACGCCGCACCTGGGACTAATTAAGCGTCCACAAATAAACACTTGCGCGCCGTTTTGCCAGGTGCGAAAATATGAATCATGAACTTTTGATAACTTTTTAATGACCGTAATTACGACGTTAATGGTCGAGCACTTATGACTATAGAAAATAACCCATTTACTCTACATCAGAACACTTGAGGTAAAAAAGAGAAAGAAATGGAGTTAAAACATTTGATTAATTACAATATTTCTGATTTTTTTTATCAGCAGTTATTCAAGTTATTCACGGGCCTCTTCGCTCCTTCACGCATCCTGCAGGAGTCATGGGAGGGCATTATAAGTCCCACAGGATTGCTATAGTATTCTTAGGTTTTTATAAGTACTTTGACAATCGCATGGGTGGCTCAAATAGGGATTAATAATATTAATACTAATCCTGATAATACTAATACTGATCATTGTATTGAAGTAATGATTAATCTAGCAATGCCTAGCATATTGTTATGTCTTGTAGTAAGTTTTGTCTAATTTGTGATTTTTAAGGAATATCTGGAAGTATCATGTCATTGTGAATTGGCTGAAATAGGGGCTTCTAATCATTGTAACTGAAAACTGACTCCAGATTCGTGTTCAGCATGCCCGAAAATTGCTAGGAACTAATTTTCAAGCAAATCTATTTTTCAAAAAATATTGCAAATTTTGCAAGGTGTATGCCTTGATTTTTTTTTTAAATCACGTTTTTTTCAATAACTACAAAACTATGGCAGATAAATGCAAGAGGTAAAAAAGTAAGTATGAAGTAGATCAAGGGCTATCATTTGGCGTAAAGCAAAAAAATATTGATTAGTAAATAACCGAGAAAATAGCATATTCGTACATTTATACAAAATATAAATTTTCTCGACAACCATGAGGTGTTTTGACAAGCCAATTACTGCGTCATGTAGAACACCTCAAGATGAACCTTTGTTACTTTGATAAGTTTTCTTACGACTCATAGTTTTGCGGCAAAATAACAAAAACCTGGTCGTCGTCAATTTTGGAATATTTTTGAGCAGCCAGAAATCCGAAAATATTTTTTGAAAAATAGATTTGCTTGAAAATTTGTTCCTAGGAGCTTTCGGGTATGCTGAACACGACTCTGGAGTAAGTTTTCAGTTACAATGATTAGAAGTCCCTATTTCAGCCAATTCACAATGACATGATATTTTCAGATATTCCTTAAAAACCACAAATTAGACAAAACTTACTACAAGACATAACAATATGATAGGCATTGCTAGATTAATCATTACTTCAATACAATGATCAGTATTAGTATTTTCAGTAGTATTATTAGTATTATTAAGCCCAATTTGAGCCACCCATGCGATTGTCAAAGTACTTATAAAAACCTAGGAATACTATAGCAATCCTATGGGACTTCTGATGCCCTCCCATGACTCCTGTAGGATGCGTGAAGGAGCGAAGAGGCCCGTGAAGGACTCTGAAGGATTGTTTACAAAGCGAAGGATACTTAAAAACAATAGTTCTTCCTCCTCCGATGTTCCTGCCTAAGGACATACTCACCTGCATATTAAGCGTGTGTACTTATAATTATAGTATAAATACGATGGTTTTGGTGAGTACAAGTAATACCAACCGTGGTGTTCAGGCATGTTTGAGTGACTTATTATTGTGTGGAGAAGCTAAAGGTAACCATCGGATAATTCGCACTTTCGGCTAATTCGACCCAGGTCTCCCCCCGATTAGTTCGAATTAGAGAGGGTTTACTGTATACTCGTGTGGTCCTGTCTCCGTATCTATACTTCTGTGTATGACTTATATTTCTATAAACTGACTAATACTTCTTCCCACTATCATCACTTCTAATTCATTCCAAGCATCTATATTTCTATGAGGGAAATTATACTTTGTCGTGATATTTAAATCATTCCATTTCTCAATTATTTTCATTGTGTTACCCTAAATATCAAGCTTCTTTTCTCTTTTAAATACCTGTATATGTGTATGTATGTGTGTGTGTGTGTGTGTGTGTGTGTGTGTGTGTGTGTGTGTGTGTGTGTGTGTGTGTGTGTGTATGTGTGTGTGTGTGTGTGTGTGTTGTGTGTGTTGTTGTGTGTGTGTGGTGTGGTGTATCATAGTATACAGTGTAAAGTATCTCATCTATCTTGCATAAGTATGCAATCAAAGGTACCACAAGTTCCCAACAGCACGTCAACGTCCAGGACACTCGTATCTGCGGCATCACGCCCCTGCCCGAGTGTAAACGCCAACACTGAAACGCACGCACACTGTAAAACGCACGCAAACACTGTAAAAGCACGCAACCACTGTAAAACGCACGCAACACACTGTAAAACGCACGCAACCACTGTAAAAGCACGCAACACACTGTAAAACGCACGCAACACACTGTAAAACCACGCAACACACTGTAAAACGCACGCAGACACGTAAAACGCACGCAACACACTGTAAAACGCAAGCAACAGCACTGTAAAAACGCACGCAACGCACTGTAAAACGCACGCAACACACTGTAAAACGCACGCAAAGCACTGTAAAACGCACGCAACGCACTAACCACGCACCTGTAAACCGCCACGCACCACCTGTAAAACGCACGCAACACACTGTAAAACGCACGCAACGCACTGTAAAACGCACGCAACACACTGTAAAACGCACGCAACGCACTGTTAAAACGCACGCAACCACTGTAAAACGCACGCAACACACTGTAAAAACGCACGCAAAGCACTGTAAAACGCACGCAACGCACTGTTAAACGCACGCAACGCACTGTAAAACGCACGCAACGCACTGTAAAACGCACGCAACACACTGTAAAAACGCACGCAACCACTGTAATAAACGCACGCAACGCACTGTAAAACGCACGCAACACACTGTAAAAACGCACGCAACACACTGTAAAACGCACGCAACGCACTGTAAAACGCACGCCAACACCCACTGTAAAACGCACGCAACACACTGTTAAAACGCACGCAACGCACTGTAAAACGCACGCAACGCACTGTAAAACGCACGCAACACACTGTAAAACGCACGCAAACGCCACTGTAAAACGCACGCAACACACTGTTAAAAACGCACGCAACCACTGTAAAACGCACGCAACACACTGTAAAACGCACGCAACACACTGTAAAAACGCACGCAACCACTGTAAAACGCACGCAACACACTGTAAAACGCACGCAACACACTGTAAAACGCACGCAAACCCACTGTAAAACGCACGCAACCCACTGTAAAACGCACGCAACACACTGTAAAACGCACGCAAACACACTGTAAAAACGCACGCAACACACTGTAAAACGCACGCAACACACTGTAAAACGCCACGCAAACCACTGTAAAACGTACGCAACCACTGTAAAACGCACGCAACCCACTGTAAAACGCACGCAACACACTGTAAAACGCACGCAACACACTGTAAAACGCACGCAACCACTGTAAAACGCACGCAACCCACTGTAAAACGCACGCAACCCACTGTAAAACGCACGCAACACACTGTAAAACGCACGCAACGCACTGTAAAACGCACGCAACCCACTGTAAAACGCACGCAACACACTGTAAAACGCACGCAACACACTGTAAAACGCACGCAACACACTGTAAAACGCACGCAACACACTGTAAAACGCACGCAACACACTGTAAAACGCACGCAACACACTGTAAAACGCACGCAACACACTGTAAAACGCACGCAACACACTGTAAAACGCACGCAACACACTGTAAAACGCACGCAACCCACTGTAAAACGCACGTAACACACTGTAAAACGCACAACAAACTGCCTTGCTTACAGACAGAAATTAAGATATTACTGTTGGAAGATTAATGAGGAGGAAAAGTAGGAAGAAGGAGGAGGAGGAGGAGGAGGAGGAGGAGGAGGAGGAGGAGGAGGAGGAGGAGGAGGAGGAGGAGGAGGAGGAGGAGGAGGAGGAAGAGGAAGAGGAAGAGAGAGGAGGAGGAGGAGGAGGAGAAGGAGGAGGAGGAAGGAGTGGGTTATTGAGTAAAGCACGCAAACGTTTTCCCTCTAGAAGAAGAACAAGAAGAACAAGAAGAACAAGAAGAGGAAGAAGAAGGAGAATTGAAAGAAGAAGGAAGAGTAAGAAGAAGAAAGAAGATGATGGGGAAGAAGGAAGAAGAAAAAGAGGAGGGGAAGAAGAAAGAAGAAATATGAGGAGGAGGAGGAAATTGAGAAGAGGAGGAGAACGAAGAACAGTAAGTTATCATTAAGACTACTTCTAATACTCATATCTTTCCGGACTTCATTTCCCTCCTCCTTCTCCTTCTCCTCCTCCTCCCCTGCTCCTCCTCCTCCTCCTCCTCCTCTCCTCCTCCTCCTCCCCCTCCTCCTCCTCCTCCTCCTCCTCCCTCTCTCCCTCCTCCTCCTCCTCCTCCTCCTCCTCCTCCTCCTCCTCCTGCAGCGCGCCCCGGCACACGCACACCGTCAGGCATGACTCAACACGACGCAGAACAAGACAAAAACACGTCTTGCAAAGGAGGGTCATTCAGGCCTATTAATTAGGTTACCTGAGTCATACTAGAGGAGAAGAACTGTTTATGATATGATCTCTCTCTCTCTCTCCTCTCTCTCTCTCTCTCTCTCTCTCTCTCTCTCTCTCTCTCTCTGCTTTACACCCACACATGGTCGTTAAATTTAAGTATTCGAAAGATTATTTTTAATTAATTTCAAGTCACATTATACCTTTCATTTTAGCATATAATTTACATCCATCTTTTCTTTTACATCAATACCACTACTACTACTACTACTACTACTACTACTACTACTACTACTACTACTACTACTACTACTACTACTACTCCTACTACTACTACTACAGAGACAACCCTACTACTGCATCGCAAAGAAACCGAACGTGAAGTGAAAACACAAGTACTTATGGGATAATTTCTTCTTTTTCCTTTCACGCCTCTCAGTTTCCTTGCCTGGGAGTCGCCTCAGCGTTGCGCCTAACCACTGCCTTGTACTCAACTAAAGCCTTTACAGTTAGGCCCTAAAATTAATTAGAACCTAACCTAACCTAACCTAACTTAACCTAACCTTTCCTAACACAGCCAAAGCCTTTACAATTAGGCCCTATAACTAATAAGAACCTAACCATACCTAATCACTGCCATGAACGCAACCAAAGCTTTTAGAATTAGGCCCTAGAATTAATTAAAACCTAACCTTACCTAACATAACATAACCAAAGCCTTTATCATTAGGCACTAGAATAAATTTGAACCTAACCTATCCTAACCAAAGCCTTGAGAAATATGCACTAGAATAAATTCAAGCCTAACCTAACTTAACTTAACCTAATTCTAAAAGCCTTGGACGCAACACACCCGCCCCATCGATCACCCCGCCACTAACTACCCGCAATCTGCTCTAACTACTCTGGCGTGGCGCTCTTAATTGGATAAACTCGATAATTACACCAATAAACACCAACTGGGTCTATTTTTTTTACTCTTTTAAAGTCTTGAAGTTTTCCTGGATCCGCCCAGTGCTTTGGCCAGACTCGGTGTATATTTTCTGGGCCTTTTAATATCTTGTTCCTTGTCTCGCCTTGTATCTACGCTGCTAATTAATTGCATCTGCGCTTTAATGTTATTTGTCTTGCATTAATGTACTTTTTTTTTCCTCTCAAAGTTCCTCATTTTAGATCCGAGTTTATTTTCTTATTTGGATAGGCATTTAACGTCAAATCACGAAGCGGGTTTTTCCTTTACAAGTCCATGATTATACGCTCTAAAAATCACTGTTTTCAACGCCTTATACTAACATATAAGCAAATAATTTATCTCTTATATATCATTGCTTGATTATTAATTATTATATATACCAAACGAGTGATCATTACGGAGCCTGTCATTTCCTTACTCTGCTATTACTAACAAACTCTGTACTCGCGTTACAATTTAATAATGTGACTTGCTATAATTGCTATCATTACTTTTATAATTTCACGGTTAATATCAAATTACAGCGGGGGTTTTTCCTTTACATGTCCATAATTAACGTTAAAAAAATCACTGTTCTGAACCCCTTACTAGCATATAAGCAAAGTATTTATTATGTATATTATTTCTTAATTACCTACCAAACGAGTTATCATTAAGAACCTTCAA
>JACEEZ010001624.1:365091-367591 GCA_016584305.1 Chionoecetes opilio | reverse complement strand
GGAAGATGGGAGGGAGGATGCAAGGAAGAGGGAGGGACGGTAGGAGGGGAAGGAGGGAGGGAAGGAGGGATGGGAGACAATGATATAATGAGGAATATGATTTAAATATGAGTGAAGAGGAGGAAATGGCGTAGACAGTAAGGGTGTGAGGGAGGGTACTGGTGGTCGAGAGGAGGGGGTGAGGCACTTGCAAGGGAGGGAGAGAAAAGGGGAAGGAGAGAGGGAGAAAGGGAGAGAGGGAGGGAAGGAGAGGAGGGAGAGAAGGGTAGTGGTAGTAGAGGAGGGAGGGAGGAATGGAGGTACTTGCAAGGGAGGGAAGGAGGGAAGGAAAGGAGAAAAAAGGAGGTAGGGAGAGAGAGAGAGGGGATGGAGGCACTTGCAATGGAGAGAGAGAGAGAGAGAGAGAGAGAGAGAGAGAGAGAGAGAGAGAGAGAGAGAGAGAGAGAGAGAGAGAGAGAAAAGGACAAGGAGGTAGAGAGGGAGAGAGAGGGGTAAGATCAACGGCATAAGACCAGACAGATTAGATTAGTCCTCAACCCACGTTCCGCCTTCCGTCCCTCCCTGGTTTAAATAGAATAGTGAGTGGCCTCTCCGTCTCCTTCTTAAGTCCCGTTATGGCGGCAGGAGCATCCCGTGGGAGGCGCTGCAGGAGGCACAGAAGGGCGCGAGGACAGAGACGAGACGAGACAGAGCCCAGAAACATTGCCTCGATAGGGACTCAGAAAAAGAAGGAAATAAAGGATAGGTAAAGAAATATATCCGAAATTATGAGTAAAACGAAAAGAAGTCATTAAAATAACGCATATATTACTTAACCCCTTCACGCCCAGAACGTCATTTCATTGTTTTTTAGCTACCATTAGACGATTTTTAGTGACTATAAACAATATTTTATAGCTATGACCTGTTTAATATCATTGTCGCCTAACTAATTTGGTATATTAAGTTACTTTTTGTAATTTTATGGCAAACAGCATACGATTTTTTATATAGCCAAGGAAAGATCTAGGCGTGAAGGGGTTAAAATAACGCATATATTAATTACAATGTAATGGTGCAGAAGGGCGGGAATACAGGGAATGAGAAGACAGACAGACAGACAGCCCAGAAACATCACCTCGCAGGGAACTCAGGAAAAATGACGCGTTAGATAGAGGTAACGAAAACAAAAAGATCTAAACTTCAGGGTATGAGAAGTCCCAATGACGCATATATTACTTAAGATGTGATGGTAAAAGCGTGTCCAGCGGAGCAACACAGTGTGGAGGCAGGGAGGGAGGGAGGGAGAGAGGAGGGAGGGAAGGGAGGGAGACTTTGCACCACCACTACCCAGCATGCTTTGGCTGATTCGTTGTGATAATATAGTCTGAGGCCTCGCGTGGCTGGCTTAAAACTACCTTCTCTCACCCAATCGCTGGTTATAACACAAAAACACGCTATAACCCTTCGTCTTAGAGTTGTTATGGTAGTTATGAACGTGTGGGGGTAGCAGTGGGTGTGTGTGGGTGTTGTGGTGGTGGTGGGGCCGGTATGCAAGGCGTCGAAGCCAGAGTTTAGGATCGGGAGGCAGATGACGTCACTGGCAGATCCGGTTACCTCGTGCACCGCCTCGGCTCAACTCGACTCAACTCACTCCACCCCCACCGCCCCCACCCACGCCCATCCCCCCCCCCCCGCCCATCCACCCACGCCCCCACCCATCTACCCACGCCCCTGCCCCCCACCCACGCCCCCGTCAACCGTGGTGCCCTGCTAATTACAGAGCTCACTCGCCTCCCTCCCTGGCCGGCCAACGACAGCAAGGCATCAATAACACTCACGGGACAGGGAAACGTGGCGCTATTGGAATGCCGGGAATAGTGAATGAACCCCCTCCCCCCTCCCCCTTCTCTCTCTCTCTCTCTCTCTCTCTCTCTCTCTCTCTCTCTCTCTCTCTCTCTCTCTCTCTCTCTCTCTCTCATAATCAGTGTTTTAGTATTCATTATAAATTTTTTTCTGTTGTTTTTGTTTTAATATTTATATTTTACACTATTTTTACTGTTAGCATCACTACACTTCTGCTCTCTCTCTCTCTCCTCTCTCTCTCTCTCTCTCTCTCTCTCTCTCTCTCTCTCTCTCTCTCTCTCTCTCTCTCTCTCACACACTCACACACACACACAGACACATATGCAAATAATTAGAAGCTAGCCAGACTGTGACGAGGCGAGATGGCAGGAAGATAGAGAAGGAAGGCGGTGAGGGAGTGACGAGCGAGCGAGCAGCAGCAGCAGCAGCAGCAGCAGCAGCAGCAGCAGGAGGCAGAGGAAGGATGACCGCCGCCCGTTCGCCGCCACTGCTGCACGCCTGATTACATTTCATGATGCACACACACACACACACACACACACACACACACACACACACACACACACACACACACACACACACACACACATACCTGCCACGTGGCGCTCAACACACACACACACCGCAATACTTTTTTTACTTTCCCTTCAAACTC
>JACEEZ010001624.1:355091-360091 GCA_016584305.1 Chionoecetes opilio | reverse complement strand
ACTTAAGATTTCAGGAAGCAAAACAGTGAAGCATTGGACGAACTTCTGACGGGAGGGAAGGAGGGAAGGAGGCAAGGAGGGAGGGAGGGAAGGAGAGAAGGAGGGAAGGAGGGAGGGAGGAAGGAGGGAGGAAGGAGGGAGGAAGGAGAGAAGGAGAGAAGGAGAGAAGGAGAGAAGATAAGAAGTGTAGTGATGCTAACAGTAAAAATAAAGTGTACGACATAAATAATACAACAAAAACAAGTGCAGAAAACATAATGAATACTAAAACCCTGATTATGAGAGAGAGAGAGAGAGAGAGAGAGAGAGAGAGAGAGAGAGAGGAGAGAGAGAGAGAGAGAGAAGAGAGAGAGAGAGAGAGAGAGAGAGAGAGAGAGAGAGAGAGAGAGAGAGAGAGAGAGAGAGAGAGAGAAGGGTGGAGAAGCTGCACGTTAAGACAATATTGAAGAGAAATTTTACTTTGGTTATATATTGCTTTCACCTTCCTCCTCTTCCTCTTCCTCCCTTCCTCCTCCTCCTCCTTCTCTTCCCGTTAGGTCCTCCGTCAGACCGGCTGTACAGGTAGTCAGTTCACCTCCGGTTTGTCGGCGCCCGTGGACCTAGACCCATAAAGTGAGCGAGAGAGAGAGAGAGAGAGAGAGAGAGAGAGAGAGAGAGAGAGAGAGAGAGAGAGAGAGAGAGAGACCCTGTGCATTTGTGTGTTATGTGTGTATTTTTATAATTTTACAAAATTAATTTATTATTATCATTGACTTTACACACTAAGTAAAAAAGTTGCACCTTTAAAAGTGCAAAATGATGTCACAGATTTTGCACCTTTAAGGGTGCAAAGTTGCACCCATAAGGGTGCATAGTTGCACCTCTTAAGGTGCAACCCCCCTTAGGGGTGCAACTGTGCACCCTTAAAGGTGCAAAAGGTGACAACTTTTTTTGCTACCGTGTAAAGGTGCAAGGTGAGTTGTACTTTTTTTTTAGTGTGTGTGGTTGCATGGTGTGTGTGTGTGTGTGTGTGTGTGTGTGTGTGTGTGTGTGTGTGTGTGTGTGTGTAAGACAGCTTAGGTCAGCCGGTGGACGTCCGAGAGTGACCTGAGCCGAGACAAGTGTGACCACCCCTCCCATGCTTACCCTGAGGCTGCAGGGGGCGGCGGTGGGGGAGAGGAGGGGAGAGGGAGGGAAGAAGGGAGAGGAGGGAGGGAGGGAGGGAGGAAGGGAGAGAAGTGGAGGCATGGAGGGAAGAGAAGAAGAATGGAGTGCAGGCATGGGGGAGGGAGGGAGGGAGGGAGGGAGGAGGGAGGGAGGGAGGGAGGGAAATGACCACACAAAGTTGCAACCTCAAGGCATAAACATTGAGGGAAAAAAAAGTCTGTTCAAGAAGTCAAACACACACCACACACACACACACACACACACACACACACACACACACACACACACACACGGGTACTCCGTGGTGTAAGGGAAGCACGCTCGGTTCACAACCGAGAAGTCCCGGGTTCGATCCCCGGGCGGAGCGGAAACATGGGTTGTTTCCTTAAAACCCGAGCCCCTGTCCACCCAGCAGTGAATGGGTACCGGGTGTTAGCCGGGGTTTGTGACCTGCTCTCCGGGGTGGTGGCTTCGGCCAACACAAAGCACTAAGGATGAATGATACAAAAATGTTGATATGGAGACGGGGCCACACGAGCGTTGCTCTGGCCCTGTAAAATACAACTAGATGAATACACACACACACACATACACACACACACACACACACACAGAACCACCATTGCTGCCACACAGTTAATAATAATACAAAACTAATCATATAAACATGTCAAATATACATACACACCTTATCGCCTAGAAACACACACACACACACACACCACACACACACACACACACACACACACACACACCACTGCACATACAACACACACACACCCACACTCACACACCCAACACACAAGAATACGGCCAGGCTTGAGTGTTTTTGATGGATAAAATAATAATTCGATGATTGCCATAGAAGAAACTAGGTGCATTAACGATGGAGGGCTCATAATCTCTCTTATAGTCTACTATCTCTCTGATATGTGTGATCTCTTCGTTGCTCTGTCTCGGGCTTGGTTCATAAAAAGGTCAGTAAGTACAGTGGTGTGAGGTGTGGTGTGTAGAGGTGTGATAGGGTGGTGGTGTGTGGGGTGTGGTGGGTGATGTGTGTGTGTGGGTGTGTGGGTGGTGTGTGTGGTGTGGTGGGTGGTGAGTGTGTGTAGAGAGAATAGAGGATAAGCAATAGGATGGAGGGATGGAGGGAGGAGAGAGGGATAGAGATGAGAGTAGGATGAGAGGGATGGAGGGAGGGATGGAGAGAGGGATAGAGGGATGGAGAGAGGGATAGAGGGATGGAGAGAGGGATGGAGAGAGGGATAGAGGGATGGAGAGAGGGATAGAGGGATGGAGAGAGGGATAGAGGGATGGAGGGATGGAGAGAGGGATGGAGGGATGGAGAGAGGGATAGAGGGATGGAGAAGGAAGGGGATAGAGGATGGAGAGGATGAGGGATGGAGAGAGGGATAGAGGGATGAGAGAGGATGGAGAGAGGGATAGAGGGATGGAGAGAGGGATGGAGAGAGGGATAGAGGGATGGAGAGAGGGATAGAGGGATGGAGAGAGGGATGGAGGGATGGAGAGAGGGATGGAGGGATGGAGAGAGGGATAGAGGGATGGAGAGAGGGATGGAGGGATGGAGAGAGGGATAGAGGGATGGAGAGAGGGATGGAGAGAGGGATGGAGGGATGGAGAGAGGGATGGAGAGAGGGATAGAGGGATGGAGGGATGGATGGAGAGAGGGATGGAGAGAGGGATGGAGAGATGGAGGGAGGGATGGGGAGAGGGATGGAGAGAAGAGTCAAGGTGGATAGTGGCAATGGTAACTTTCAAATGCTTCTGAAAGTTGCAGTTTATCCAGGACGCGGCTTCTCTCTCTCTCTCTCTCTGTCTCTCTCTCTTATCTCCCCTTCTTTCCCTCCATCCCCTTACACACACATTCCTCCCTCCCTCCTCCCTCCTTCCCTCTTAGTTACAGCATATGTATTCCCTCCGTCTTTCTCTCCTTCTCATGTCCATTCTGGACCATTTAGCGATAATCATCGCGAGTTTGGATTGAGTCTTTTCAAGTATTTGGAAACTTTTCTTCGATGGTTCTAAGTGATGATGACATCATAGTATTTCCTATCATTGTACCTTTCACATGTTTCTGAATTCCAGTTTTCCAGGACTAGTTCTCTCTCGCTTTTTTGTTCCTCCTCATAATCTCTCCTTCTTTCCCTCCAACTCTCTTTCAACAACTTCCTATCTACTCCCTTTTTATTTCTGCATAATTTTTCCCCTTCTCTTCTCCCTCCTTCTCTCCTCCATTCTTACCATTTCCCATCTATTCCTCCGCTTTTGGTTCCCCTTCAAATGCTTTCATTACTTTTTTCTTCTTTCAACTTTATTATTACATCCCTTATTTTGCCCAAAATCCTTCCCCTCCTTCTCACTCACCTCTTATTCACATTTTCCATCTATTCCTCCTTCGCTTTTTGTTCCTCCTTCATAATTCTCTCATTCTTTTAACTTCCTTCTTGCAACTTTATTTTTACATCCCTTATTTCTGCCCTAAATCTTTCCCTTTCTCTTCTCCCTCCTTCTCACTTCCTTTATTTCATTTTTCCTCCTATTCTTTTTACTCTTTGTTCCATCTTCTTATTCTCTGTCATCCTTTTTCTTTCGTTATATTATCTTTCCTTCAACATCCATTAATTCTGACTTCCATCTTTCCCCTTCTTTATTGCATTATCTTCCTACTCTTTCCTCCTCTTTGTTCTTCTTCCTACTCTCTCATCCTTTTGCCTTCAATCTTTAAACTTTATTTCAACTTTAGCTTCTTCGTTATTTCATTTTTCTTCCACAGCCCTTAATTCTGACCTCTGTATTTACCCTTTCTCTTTTCCTCCTCCACCTCCTTTCTTTCAGCCTTACTTTGACCCCTTGAGGCCCAGAACGTTATTTCCATTGTAATTCGGGTACCATTAGACGATTTTTAGTGACTATAAGTAATGTTTTATAGCTATGACCTGTTTAGTATCCTTACCCACTAGTTAATTTGGTATATTCAGTCACTTTTCGTAATTTTATGGCTAACAACAGACGATTATATATACAGTAGCAAGGGAAAGATCTGGGTATGAAGGGGTTAATATGCCTAAATTTTTTCTTTCTTCTTACACTGCCTAATATATTCTCTCCCTTCCTTCACTTCCTCTCTCTTTTTCCTTCCTTCCTTCCTTCCTTCCTTCCTTTTCTTCCTACACTACCTAATATTTTCTCTCCCTTCCTTCACTTCCCTCTTTTTTTTTCCCTTCCTTCCTTCCTTCCTTTTTTTTCTTACACCTACCTAATATTTTCTCTCCCTTCCTTCTCTTCCCTCTCTTCTTTTCCCTTTCTTCCTTCCTTCCTTCCTTCCTTTTCTTCCTACACTACCTAATATTTTCTCTCCCCTCCTTCTCTACCCTCCCTTCCTCCATCGTCAATCTCTGTTCAATGTCTATCTCCTCCACTGATCACAAGTCACTCGCATAAACCATACATTCAAAACAATAAATTCTGTGTAGAAATTGCATAAATGGAATCGAATAGTCCATTTTGAGGTGTGGAAAGGTACCAATAATATAACATGAGAAAATATTACATGTTGAAAGTGGATGGTTCAGGTTGTGTGTGTGTGTGTGTGTTGTGGTGTGTGTGGTGTGTGTGTGTGTGTGTGTGTGTGTGTGCTGTGTGTTATGTTTTGTGTGTGTGTGTGTGTGTGTGTGTTGAAGGGGGAAATTTGCATGCTTTTCAAATGGTGTTACGATCCTTATAGGCGTTACCCGTGAAGGGAGAGAGGAGAGAGAGAGAGAGGGGAGAGAGAGAGAGAGAGAGAAGAGAGAGAGAGGGGAGGAGAGAGAGAGAGAGAGATGAGAGAGAGAGAG
>JACEEZ010001624.1:342591-350091 GCA_016584305.1 Chionoecetes opilio | reverse complement strand
GTGGTGGGTTCTCTAATAGTCTTCCTGAGCCATCATGGTCACGTGTCTTCCCTTGTCTTCCCCTTGTCCTGCCTTGGTCACAAGTAGCGCACTCCAGTTTTTCTTGATTTGCATGTCATATATTTTCTTCGATACAATGCTGTGACTTTATTGGTGTGGTGTTCTAAGGGTCAAGGGTCAAGGGTCATGTCCACAGTAACGGTGGTCTTGTGGGCTCAACTTTAAAAAAATACAATAACAATAAATATTTATAAACAGCAATAACAAAATTGTCTCTCAAACCGTAAATCAGGCAGAAAAGCTTCTTGAACACAGTTTTATCAGCAAATAGAATGACGTACATTTATATTTGTGGCAACGTTCTCGTCTCTGTGAATAACATGGTTTTCCGCCCCGAGAGCCGCAAAAAAGTGACCGAGATTGTCGGCGAACACTTTTTGTCATTTTACTCCGTAACTAGAGGTGGAAGGTGAAATACTTAGGAGCAAAGTTGCTATGCTAGACACTAGCTATCCTGTGCTGTAGTCACTATTCCATTACCAGAAAGTTCAGGTTTTGTGAAAAATCTAAAAAAGTTTCGATTTCTCAGTTACTTACATTCCAAAAGGATTTTACTACAGCTCATAATAAAGGTCTTTCCCTGCTCAATGTATACTATAAATATTTATTGCGTGCGCCCCAAAGTTTTTGAGTTAATGAAAAAAACATGATTTTTGATCAAAATTCATAAAAATAGCAAGGGTGCACCTGCAGATTTTGGTGCCAATGTTTGCACCTCAGATTCTCATGAACATTGGTCCCCCGCGGCTTTCCGGCACGCTGAACCCCAATCTGGCGTCAGTTTTGTGATGACTACAACGCTAAGGCCTAGGTCACCCTATGTACCCACAGGTCAATGCCAAGGTTGTAATAATGATAATAATTATATTGTCACCTGAAGCTAAAGGTCATTATGGTCAAGAATTGTATTACAGTGATGATGATGATGATAATAATAATCACAATAATGATCAAAAACACTAATGATAATGATACAAATTTTTTCATCATTACTATTATTATTATAATTATTGTTATTATTATTATTATGTGAGCGGGTTAGGTTTGTTACTTTTATGAGAGAGAGAAGAGAGAGAGAGAGAGAGAGAGAGGAGAGAGAGAGAGAGAGAGAGAGAGAGAGAGAGAGAGAGAAGATCCTAGAATCTAGATAATGAATATAAATGATATCGTAGAAAATAGTTCTCTCTCTCTCTCTCTCTCTCTCTCTCTCTCTCTCTCTCTCTCTCTCTCTCTTTTTCTCTCTCCTCTCTCCTCATAAAAGTAACACCTAACCCGCTCACATAATAATAATAATAACAATAATTATAATAATAATAGTAATGATGAAAATTAGTATCATTATCATTAGTGTTTCTGATCATTATTGTGATTATTATTATCATCATCATCATCACTGTAATACAATTCTTGACCATAATGACCTTTAGCTTCAGGTGACAATATAATTATTATCATTATTACAACCTTGGCATTGACCTGTGGGTACATAGGGTGACCTAGGCCTTAGCGTTGTAGTCATCACAAAACTGACGCCAGATTGGGGTTCAGCGTGCCGGAAAGCCGCGGGGGACCAATGTTCATGAGAATCTGAGGTGCAAACATTGGCACCAAAATCTGCAGGTGCACCCTTGCTATTTTTATGAATTTTGATAAAAAATCATGTTTTTTTCAAAAACTCAAAAACTTTGGGACGCACGCAATAAATATTTATAGTATACATTGAGCAGGCAAAGACCTTTCTTATGAGCTATAGTAAAATCCTTTTAGAATGTAAGTAACTGAGAAATCGAAACTTTTTTAGATTTTTCACAAAACCTGAACTTTCTGGCAATGGAATACTGACTACAGCATAGGATAGCTAGTGTCTAGCATAGCAACTTTGCTCCTAAGTATTTCACCTTCCACCTCTAGTTACGGAGTAAAATGACAAAAAGTGTTCGCCAACAATCTCGGTCACTTTTTGGCGGCTCTCTGGGCGGAAAACCATGTTATTCACAGAGACGGGAACGTTGCCACAAATATAAATGTACGTCATTCTATTTGCTGATACAAATATGTTCAAGAAGTTTTTCTGCCTGATTTACGGTTTGAGAGACAATTTTGTTATTGCTGTTTTTAAAATATTTATTGTTATCATTATTTTATTTACAATTGACCCCAAAACTGGTCGCCTCCGTGGTGCAGTGGCTAGCGTGCCTGGCCACGAATCTGCGGGCCCTGGTTCGATCCCGGGCCAGGGCAAGCCGGTGACCAGCCTACCCAGCTGTTCTTCCTTCCTTTCGGGGTTGATAAATGGGTACCTGGGGTAACCTGGGGAAGGTAACTGTGGTAACCCGGGAGTCACACTAGCCCTGTGTCCCGGGGTAACGGGTCCTCACCCACCACAGGCTCTAAGGGCTAATGCCACGGAGATGAGCACCGAATGCCACGCGCAGCTTAGCGTATGCTCCCATCTTTACCTTACCACAAGAACGCCATCACTGTGGACATGACCCTTGACCTTTAGAACACCAAACCAATAAAGTCACAGCATTGATTGAAGAAAATATATTACATGCCAATAAAGAACGCCTACGCCTAACCGTGGAATTTCTTGGAATTTTGAAGAAATTCTTTTTTTTTATAAATAACTCAAAACTTAAGAGGTGCACGCAAAAAGTGTATAGACTATAATATCAGAGATTGGGCAGGCAAAGACCTTACTTTTAAGCTATCATAAACTAATTTTGGGATGTAATTAATGTAGAAAATTACCTTCTTTTGTTTTTTCACCAAACATCAATTTTCTCAAAAACTACAACAGATAATGGTGTACTGATTAAAGCAAAGGATATATATGTTCTAATATAACAACTTTGCCTCCATGCATGTGTCCTCCAGGACTGATAGTTACGCAGTGTAATGGCAGAATGTGTTCGCCAACAACCTCGGTCAATTTTTTGCGGCCCTCTGGTCGGAACAATCATGTAGGTCACAGAGACGCGAAATGGTCGGAAATAGCATTTGCATGTCATTCCATTTGTTCAGTAAAAAACATATGCAAGAAATTTCTCAGTTTAATGAACGGTTTGGTAGATATTTTTTTTTATTCTTTATTTTATTTTTGGTAGATAATATTCTTGATAGGCAGGGTTTTTTATGTATCAATTTTTGTTTTTTTGAGTTGACCACGTGCGAGCACAACCACTGTGGACGCGACCCTTGCCTCTTAGAACACCACCACTGAGGACGTGACCCTTGCCTCTTAGAACACCACCACTGTGGACGCGACCCTTGCCACTTAGAACATAACATTAACAATATTAATGCAATCACAGACTAAACCCTCGGGTCTTCTATGAGGGCGTGGGTTCGAGTCCCGCTTTTAACCCCTTCACACCCAGATCTTTCCTTTGCTATAAAAAAGTGTATGTTGTTAGCCATAGAATTACGAAAAGTAACTGAATACACCAAATTAGCTAGTGGACAAGGATACTAAACAGGCTATAGCTATAAAACTTTGCTTATATTCACTTAAAATCGTCTAAAGGCACACAAATTACAATGGAAATTACGTTCTGGGTCTCAAGGGGTTAACATCTCAAACCTGCGTCCTGTATCTAAATAGTTCACAGTGGGACTTGTTAACATTGGTATTCGTTAACAAGTGTTGGGCTTGTGTTCCTTTACCTTTAGACGCAGTGTTTTTGTTGTTGTTACTGCCTACGGTATACCATGGTGACTTTCTGAGCAAGGCTCTGAGGTCGTCATGAGTCGCTGTTTTCTTCCGGACGAGATCAAGTTTTTTTTATTTATTACGCTCAATGAATTTACGATTGAAAGTTTGTGTTCTAGTTACCTCCGTGTGTGTGTGTGTGTGTGTGTGTGTGTGTGTGTGTGTGTGTGTGTGTGTGTGTGTGTGTGTGTGTGTGTCCATCACCACCACTAACTCCACCACCAGCACAAATTTCCTACATACCACAAACATTCCAAAAGGATCTACTACAGCTCATAAGAAAGGTCTTTGCCTGCTCAATGTATACTATAAATATTTATTGCGTGCGTCCCATAGTTTTTGAGATTTTGAAAAAAACATGATTTTTTATCAAAATTCATAAAAATAGCAAGGGTGCACCTGCAGATTTTGGTGCCAATGTTTGCACCTCAGATTCTCATGAACATTGGTCCCCCGCGGCTTTCCGGCACGCTGAACCCCAATCTGGCGTCAGTTTTGTGATGACTACAACGCTAAGGCCTGTGTCACCCTATGTACCCACAGGCCAAGGCCAAGGTTATAATAATGATAATAATTATATTGTCACCTGAAGACTTAAGAAGGTCAAGGTCATTATGGTCAAGAATTGTATTGCAGATGATGATGATGATGATAATAATGATAATAATAATGATCAGAAACACTAATGTAATGATAATTATTTTCATCATTACTATTATTATAATTATTGTTATTATTATTATTATGTGAGCGGGTTAGGTGTTACTTTTTGAGAGAGAGAGAGAGAGAGAGAGAGAGGAGAGAGAGAGAGAGAGAGAGAGATGGTAGAGAGAGAGAGAGGAGAGAGAGAGAGAGAGAGAGAGAGAGAGATCCTAGAATCTAGATAATGAATATAAATGATATCGTAGAAATAGTTCTCTCTCTCTCTCTCTCTCTCTCTCTCTCTCTCTCTCTCTCTCTCTCTCTCTCTCTCTCTCTCTCTCGTACCCTTTTACAACATTCCCATTCCAATATATATGTAAATATACGTGTCCTTTCCTGCTTTCCTACCTCTCTCTCCTTCTCTTCTACCATCTCCTTCCTTCCTTCCTTCCTTCCTTCCTTCCTTCCTTCCTTCCTTCCTTCCTCCCTCCTTCCTTCCTTCCTTCCTTTCCTTCCTTCCTTTCCTTCCTTCCTTTCTTCCTTCCTTCCCTCCCACTTTTTCGGTCATTTTAGTTACATGTTCGAGAAAAAATAAATAAAATGACAGTAGTAGTAATAGTAGTAGTAGTAGTAGTAGTAGTAGTAGTAGTAGTAGTAGTAGTAGTAGTAGTAGGTAGTAGCAGCAGCAGCAGCAGCAGCAGTAGTAGTAGTAGTAGTAGTAGTAGTAATAGTAGTAAAAGTAGTAGCATAAATAGTAGTAGTAGTAGTAGTAGTAGTAGTAGTAGTAGTAGTAGTAGTAGTAGTAGTAGGTAGTAGCAGCAGCAGCAGCAGTAGTAGTAGTAGTAGTAGTAGTAGTAGTAATAGTAGTAAAAGTAGTAGCATAAATAGTAGTAGTAGTAGTAGTAGTAGTAGTAGTAGTAGTAGTAGTAGTAGTAGTAATAGTAGTAGTAGTAGTAGTAGTAGTAGTAGTAGTAGTAGTAGTAGTAGTAGTAGTAGTAGTAGTAGTAGGTAGTAGCAGCGCAGCAGCAGCAGCAGTAGTATAGTAGTAGTAGTAGTAGTAATAGTAGTAAAAGTAGTAGCATAAATAGTAGTAGTAGTAGTAGTAGTAGTAGTAGTAGTAGTAGTAGTAGTAGTAGTAGGTAGTAGCAGCAGCAGCAGCAGTAGTAGTAGTAGTAGTAGTAGTAGTAGTAATAGTAGTAAAAGTAGTAGCATAAATAGTAGTAGTAGTAGTAGTAGTAGTAGTAGTAGTAGTAGTAGTAGTAAAAGTAGTAGCAGAAATAGTAGTAGTAGTAGTAGTAGTAGTAGTAGTAGTAGTAGTAGTAGTAGTAAAAGTAGTAGCAGAAATAGTAGTAGTAGTAGTAGTAGTAGTAGTAGTAGTAGTAGTAGTAGTAGTAGTAGTAGTAGTAGTAGTAGTAGCATAAATAGTAGTAGTAGTAGTAGTAGTAGTAAAAGTAGTAGCAGAAATAGTAGTAGTAGTAGTAGTAGTAGTAAAAGTAGTAGCAAAAATAGTAGTAGTAGTAGTAGTAGTAGTAAAAGTAGTAGTAGTAGTAGTTGAGGTGGGGGTAATTGCGGTTGTAGTAGTTGAGGTGGGGGTAATTGCGGTTGTAGTAGTTGAGGTGGGGGTAATTGCGGTTGTAGTAGACGTAATAGTCGTAGATTTTGTGGTCACAGTAATGGTTAGTAAATGTCGACATAGTAGTGAACGTTGGTAATAGCATAGTAGTTGTAGTAATAGTAGTTGTAGTTATAGTAATTTTGCAAGTTTATAACAGCAAGAACGTTTTTATCACGAATTTACAAAATGTTTTGGTGTTATTTTGGACACTCTAATGATCAAACCAAATATGAGATGCAGGATTTATGGCGTGTGTGTGTGTGTGTGTGTGTTTGTATGTGTGTGTGTGTGTGTGTGTGTGTGTGTGTGTGTGTGTGTGTGTGTGTGTGTGTGTGTGTGTGTGTGTGTGTGTGTGTGTGTGTGTGTGTGTGTGTGTGTGTGTGTGTGTGTGTGTGTGTGTGTGTGTGTGTGTGTGTGTGTGTGTGTGTGTGTGTGTGTGTGTGTGTGTGTGTGTGTGTGTGTGTGTGTGTGTGTGTATCGTGCGTGAAATGAAAGGAAAAAACACACACACACACACACACACATAAACACACACACACACACACAAGCTCCTCAGTCACGCTCAGATAACACTCACACCGTCTGATTAGCGTAACATTAAAACATTGTACAAATAGCAAACACTCACAAAGGCCTTCACTCGCAACAAAAAATACGATACAAAAATTATAATCTATTCATATATACTCCTAGACACAGACACCGATTTGTTACGAATACACCTTGAGAGAAAATAAAGGCAACTGTTTTCATATATTTAGATTAAGTAATTGAGGTTTTTTTTTGTTAGGTATTTGAACAGGTTTATTTAGATGATTACTATGTGGTTTAATATTGACGCTACAGGTTATGAGAGATTGTATGAATTAAATATTTGTGAATTGATGTATTTGTCTTCAGTCTAAAGAGAAGATTGCCGCGTAACTTAAAGATAGTTGTGATTTTCTGTTATAAATATTTCTACCCGGATGTGTGTGTGTGTGTGTGTGTGTGTGTGTGTGTGTGTGTGTGTGTGTGTGTGTGTGTGTGTGTGTGTGTGTGTGTGTGTGTGTGTGTTTCGTCATTACACAAATATCACATGTGCACATCAGACTGACGAGAGATTATTTATATACACACGTGCTTCGTTGTGTGTGTGTGTGTGTGGTGTGTGTGTGTGTGTGTGTGTGTTTGTTTGTGTGTGTGTGTAGTTTTATGTTTGCATTTCGCGCTCTGGCAAGTCAGTGTGTTTATAAGTGTGTCTTATCACAGTGAGCGTATCGGATTTTGTGTGTGTGTGTGTGTGTGTGTGTGTGTGTGTGTGTGTGTGTGTGTGTGTGTGTGTGTGTGTGTGTGTGTGTGTGTGTGTGGTGTGTGTGGTGTGTGTGTGTGTGTGTGTGTGTGTGTGTCGTGCGTGTGTGTGTGTGTGTGTGTGTTGTGTGTGTGTGTGTGTGTGTGTGTGTGTGTGTGTGTGTGTGTGTGTGTGTGT
>JACEEZ010001624.1:322591-340091 GCA_016584305.1 Chionoecetes opilio | reverse complement strand
ACACCAACAGATAAGAACATACGAACATAAGAGCATAAGAAAATAAGGAAGCTACAAGAGGCTGCAAGACCTACACGAGTTAGTTCCTGTTACTTAACACTACCTACATCCACCTTTCATCCCCATCCATGAATTTATCCAGCCTCCCTTTAAAGCTCCCTGTTGACTCCGCACTGACCACCTGACGACATAGATGAAGATAGATAGATGGATATTTCATTGTTCACAAAAATATATAAAGAAATACATAACATACCAAATCACTCATGACGACCAGAAATATACTCTAATCAGTAATTAACCAAAGTATCAATCAAGGGTCTATAGGCTATCAGCACACACACACAATGCCGGAAGACAGACAGGATTAACTAAGTTTGACATTTGAATTCCCAACACAGTAAATATTATAACATGAGAAGACTGCAAGGCCCGTCACCCCTACACAAGGCAGCGCCTGTTAACCCACTGTACCATCTGCTGTCCCTCATAACAGCTGTGATTGCTGCATTATCATTCTATTGTTATCATAATTATTGATTTTTTATCATTATTATTATTATTATTAGTAGTAGTAGTAGTATAGTAGTAGTAGTAAGAACAGTAGTAGTAGTAGTAGTAGTAGTAGTAGTAGTAGTAGTAGTAGTAGTAGTAGTAGTAGTAGTAGTCGTAGTCAGGAATAATATTAGCAGTAGCAATAGTGGTAGTAGTAATAGGAGCAGCAGTATAGTAAATATATTAGTGGGAATTTCTACCACCACTACTACTACTACTACTACTACTCTACTACCACTACCACTACTATTACTACTACCACCACCCCACCACCACCACCACCACCAGCAAACAGAAAGCAGGCGCCGACAAACATGATGAGGTAAAGAGGCGAATTATGTCCAGACGATGAAAAACACATCACCACCTCAGCCCACCAATCACAGCGCGCCCTTCCCCCCTTATGTGCCCTCAGCCAATCACAACGCAGCTCTCTCCTCACCGCGGCTCCCCATTGGCTCCTTAACCTTAGAGTGGACGGACGGTGGATAGACAGATCCAAAAAAACAGCGGTACATAAGAGGGAGTAACTGATAGGTATGTTAAATAGGTTAGCGTACTGAACAGATGGCAAGTGTAGATATAAAAAATGGAATATATGAAGGAATTATGATAAGTAGATAAAGATGGGGCTAGAGAGGAGAGATAATAGCAATATAGAGGTGATATAATAATAGGGAGCAACTGATAGGCATGTTAAATAGGTGAGAGAACTCGACAGATGGTAAATGTAGACTAAAATATTTGGGAGAAATGTAGGAAAATATGAATAACTCGATAAAGATTTGGGATAGATCGGAGAGCTTATATTATGTTTATACACAAGCAAAGACTTATTAAAACACTGAAGATAGAACAACACACACACACACACACACACACACACACGACCTCAATCTCCACGACACATGATCACTTCTCCTCCTCACCTCCTCCTCCTCCTCCTCCTCTCCCCTTCCCTTCTCCCTCCTTTCCCTCCTCCTCTCCCTTCCTTCCCTCCTTCCTCTCTCCTCTTCCCTCTCCTCCCTCTCCTCCCTCCTCTCCTCTCCCTAAGCTGACGTCATGGAGGTGTCAGGAGGCCGTCAGTCCAAGTGTGTCAGGGAGAAGCCATAGGGAGGCAATACAGTGCTGGGCTGAGTGTTAGGAGGAGAGGGGAGAGAGGAAGGAGGGGAGAGGGAAGGAGGAGAGGGAGGAGGAGGAGAGGGGAAGAGGGGAGGAGAGAGGGAAGGAGGAGAGGAGAAGGAGAAGGAGGAGGAGGAGGAGAGGGTGGGGAAGGGGGAGATGAGTAAGGCAATGCTTGTCTCCATCTCTTTTGTGCAGTGGTGGGGAGGAGGAGGAGGAGGAGGAGGAAGAGGAGGAAGAGGAGGAGAGGAGGAGGAGGAGGAGGAGGAGGAGGAGGAGGAGGAGGAGAGGAGGAGGAGGAGGAGGAGGAGGAGGAGGGTCCGTAGCCTTGCTTAGTAACGGGACATGTTCAAGAGATGATGGGTAAGAGAGAGAGAGAGAGAGAGAGAGAGAGAGAGAGAGAGAGAGAGAGAGAGAGAGAATGGAATAGCCCACGTACAGGGTAAAACGTGGAGGCCTATCCAGTAATAACAAAAAACCAACAAATCAATATAAAAACCAGACTATTTAAACACACACACACACACACCACACACACGTACAGAACAGGGAATACATACACGTGTAAGTATAACGGTACACACAGCTCCGTTACACGTCTGGCGGTCCATATACACACACACACACACACACACACACACACACACACACACACACACACACAGAGGCTCCCACAAGGCAATGACATCACCGGAAAGTCCACTTACGTATCTTGTGTCTAAGTCGTCCTTATAAGTAACTACGACGAAAAGGAGGAAGAGGAGGAGGAGGAGGAGGAGGAGGAGGAGGAGGAGGAGGAGGAGGAGGAGGAGGAGGAGGAGGAGGAGGAGTGAAGAATAAGGATGATAGCAAACATACAAGCTACTATGGCATATAAATAAAATATTGAGTAAGAGAAACAAAGCAAGGAAGAATAAATATACACCAATGATAAGTATGATGATGATAATGATAATAATAATAATGATAATGATGATGATAATTGTAATGAACAGACTTCGTAATTATGGTCACAAGTGTACCTCCCACTTTTCACACACACACACACACACACACACACATTACCTCATCAGAAGACACACACACACACACAGACACACACATACACAAACACACACACATTACCTCATCAGAAGACAGTAGTTTCCTCAAGGTATCCTCCATGGTTCCTTCTTCTTTACCTCCTACACGACTTTTCTCTCACTTTCTTTGCACTTGTTTTCCCTCCCTCTGTCCTCCTCCCTTTCTATTTTCCCAGTACCCTTTCTCTCTCTCTCTTTCTCTTCACTAGTTTTGTCTCCTTCACACTTTTTCTCACTTTTTTAATAAATTTCCACGACAGTTTTTCCTTCGCTTTCACTTTTTGTTCCTTTATCTTTTCCATAAGGTCTTATTTTCTGATCTTTTCTTTTCCTTTCCACTAGTTTTGCCTTTTTTTTATTTTATCACCACGACTTTTTGTTTCCCTCCCTCCACGTCTCTTTTCCTTTAAAAATTCCACTGTTCCCTTTTTTCTGATCTTTTCTCTTATTTTCCACGAGTTTTGTCTTTTTTTTATTTATTTTTTACCTCCACGACTTTATTTTTTCTTTCCTCAAATTCTTTCTCCAAATTTTTTTCCACAACGCCTTTTTTTCTCTTTCTGTTAACTATAGTTTTATTTCCTCCTCCTTTACGTCTTCTCTTCTCCACTCCTTCGTTTCTCTTCCACTTCACTCCCGTTTCCTCTCCACTTTGCTCCACTACTACCACGCACTTTACGTTGCTATCACTGTATAAGTAAAAGTAAGAACACTTCAGTACTTACAAACACACACTTAAGATTTTCTGTTTCTCTATGCACATGTGTTTTATGACTGAGATTAACTTAAACACTTGACTTTTATCACTGCCCCCCCCCCCCCTCTCTCTCTCTCTCTCTCTCTCTCTCTCTCTCTCTCTCTCTCTCTCTCTCTCTCTCTCTCTCTCTCTCTCTCTCTCTCTCTCTCTCTGAGCAACATTTTATATCCCTATTTCTTTCCTTAATTTTTTCATTAACTCTTTTATTTCACTCTTCACTCCCTCGCCATCTCTCTCTCTCTCTCTCTCTCTCTCTCTCTCTCTCTCTCTCTCTCTCTCTCTCTCTCTCTCTCTCTCTCTCTCTCTCTCTGAGCAACATTTTATGTACCTAATTCTTTCCTTCGCATTTCCTTATTTTTTTCATTTATTATTATCTCTCTCTCTCTCTCTCTCTCTCCTCTCTCTCTCTCTCTCTCTCTCTCTCTCTCTCTCTCTCTTCTCTCTCTCTCTCTCTCTCTCTCACACGGATCCCCTTAAGTGTTTACATAAGGTGCGTGTAGCAAAGCCTTTGTTGTGACGTGGATGAAACAAAACATTAAGAAAAGATTAAATAAAAACATGTTACGAGGAGCAAGGCGATGGAATTACAAACCCGCGTGAAATATGGGACTTCACGCTTATTAGAAATGTTGAATCTACGCTTTGTATTATTTTTACATCACAAAGGACTGGCCAAAGACAAAAAAGATAAGTCTCATGTATCTTTCTATCTAAAAAAAACTGAAGTGTAGTAGTAACTTTCCCACGTTACGCGACTAAAAGAAAAGTCTACTGATAAGATGGGAACAAGATAGGGTGTGTTATCAGGCTTACGCAAAAAACAAAGAAAAAACAATGAAATAGGGTTTGTTATCAGACCTGCGTAAAAAGAAAGAAGGATAAGTAAAAAGTTTCTTTCTGGCCCGAGCGAAACGCTTAGATGTCACCGAAGGAAAACTCTGGCTATGAATGTCAAACTTTTTCCCATGACATTCAAACTCGGGATTGAAAGAAGTTTAATTTGTTTTTTTGTTTTGTTTGCGTAAGTCTGATATCCAAAAGTTGAGGCAGAGTTGACGTGTCCGAGAATATAATTTAAGTGGTGGTATGATATTATTATTACTATTATCATCAACAATATCATTACTATGTCTTATATAATGATCATTGTTATTATTATTAGTGTTGATATCATTACTATCAATTACATCATTATCATTGTTATCATTATTAGTGCTGATATCATTACTACTATTATCATCAATATAAATATCATCGTTATTATTATTAGTGGTGATATCTTTACTACCACATATAAATCATCAGTTATTATTATTATTAGTGGTGACATCATTCCTATCACTAACATCATTATCGTTGTTATTATTATTATTAGTGGTGATATCATTCCTATCACTAACATCATTATCATTGTTATTATTATTAGTGGTGATATCAATACTATCAATTACATCACTATCATTGTTATTATTATTAGTGGTGATATCTTACTAACATTTATATAATTACGATCACTTTGGTACGCCGCCGCCCAGCCCGAGATAAGATCGGTTGTTGATCTCCTTGAACGCGGTCTCGCCACTCCTCGACTCCTTGGTGACTGATAACAGATAACACTGACGCACGCCTGCCTATCTGTGTGTGTGTGTGTGTATTTACCATCACACTACACTGGCCGTCTTTCATTGACCCTAACACTATTATCTCCATGCTTAAAATAATAGTAATCAAGTTTCAGTTTATTATTCTCCTTATTATCAAGACGCTAAAAATAACAGTATTCAATTTTCTTTATCTGATCCTTTTATTTATAAACATTTCATTCTCGTACGTGAGACAAATTACTGGATTATAACATTAACGATGAATATTATCAAATGACAAATACAAACCAATGTCAAGTGAGTGAATGAGTTCAAATCAATCACAAGTTATTTCGAAATATTGCAAATGATAGTTACATTTCTTCACATAATTCCTGCTTTTGTCAGATCACGGAACAGTTTTCGTACGAGTCTGGTTCCTGAGAGTCTTAAAAGGATACGCAATTGAAGTTAATATCAATCACAAGTTACATCGGAATATTGCAAATGTTAGTTATATATATCACTAAATTTGTTGTCCCGTCAAATCACTGTAAAAAAAAAAAAAAAAAAAAAAAAAAAAAAAAAAAAAAAAAAAAAAAAAAAAAAGTCTGGTTCTTGATATTTTTTGTATAGATATAATATTGAAGAAAGTCCCCATAGATTACAATAGACTCCTTCCTCGGCCGGTTGTCTCTGTTTAGCCCTCGTGTGTCCAGCAGGGCCTCCACAAAGCGGTAACAATAAGGCACCGCACACAGGTCGCTTAGTAGTCCCCGCGTCCCGCCTGGTGGTAACACTTGAACACTTACGCCGCGAATACCGAACCCTGCTGTAGCGACGCCGAGTGACCAACCCACACTGTGTCACGCTCTGTGGAGGCATCTTATCACTACCCTTGTATCAATGCCTCCCTTATCTTCTCTCTCTCTCTCTCTCTCTCTCTCTCTCTCTCTCTCTCTCTCTCTCTCTCTCTCTCTCTCTCTCTCTCTCTCTCTCTCTCTCTCTCTCTCGTAAGGGGATCTTATTACATGCAAGCGTCATACAGTGTTTTCTTCTTTCTTCTTTCATTCCTGTTCCTCTGCGCTGTTTGTTGCTTCTTGTCTGCCTTCTCTGTTTTTACTAACGCCGCGACTGTTTATGTCTGTCTACTACTACCCGCATTATCTCTCTCTCCCCCTCTCTCTCTCTCTCTCTCTCTCTCTCTCTCTCTCTCTCTCTCTCTCTCTCTCTCTCTCTCTCTCTCTCTCTCTCTCTCTCCAACAACCACCACCACATCCTGTATATGTGTACCACGTATACCACCACGCTTACGCTTCCCATTCTCAGCCCCGTCCAGCTCCCAACTCTAGCTTCCCCTCACTCCCAACTCAAGCTTTTCTCTCACTTTCAACTCAAGCTTCTCCCTCACACAATGTTTCATAAGTCGCTGATTTCTCATGTTTATCGTAAGACTAGATTACGCTTATCATGCCCTCGAGATTTGGGTCACACAGATTAGGACATGTCTACAGCTTTCTCTATACATGTTGCATTTATCTGCCATAATTTTTTAGTTATTGGAAAAAAACGTGATTTTCAAAAAAAATTAAGGCATACCCCTTGCAAAATTTGCAATATTTTTTGAAAAATAGATTGGCTTAAAAATTAGTTCCTAGCAGTTTTCGGGCCTGCTGAACACGAACCTGAAGTCATTTGTCAGTTACAATGATTAAAAGTCCCTATTTCAGCCAATTCACAATGACATGATACTTCCAGATATTCCTTAAAAATCACAAATTAGACAAAACTTACTACAAGAGATAAAAATATGCTAGGCATTGCTAGATTAATCACTACTTCAATACAACGATCAGTATTAGTATTTTTAGTATTAGCAATATTAGTATTTTCGTGTAAAAATAAAATTATTAATTGTTATTATCATCATTTACCATCAGTGTTACCTGTGTGTGTGTGTGTGTGTGTGTGTGTGTGTGTGTGTGTGTGTGTGTGTGTGTGTGTGTGTGTAACCAGTGCCTGAAGAGTGTGCATGGAAGAGGTATCAGTGTGTTCGGTTCTATTTTATGAAGCACACTTGAACTCATTAATCTTACGTAAGGTTATAGTTGTGGCTGATGCAGAGAGAGAGAGAGAGAGAGAGAGAGAGAGAGAGAGAGAGAGAGAGAGAGAGAGAGAGAGAGAGGCATAGTTCTGGTGGGCATAATACGTGTTTTACCCACTGCCTCCGCTATCATCATTCCGTCTGTTCTTTTTTATCGCGGCTCGTGTCTGGTATTAAAAGCCTGTTCTCAATAAAACAAAAGAACAAAATACCGTGTAGCTTTATCATATCTGTGCTGTTGCGGTTTTTTTTTTGCGTTCATTTAATATCTTCCACTTTGGGTTATCAGAAGCTTGTTTTCGCGAGACAAAACTACTACTTTAGCTCGCTTAAATGTATATCAAGCAGTACTATTTTTTGTTTCTCTCTCTCTCTCTCTCTCTCTCTCTCTCTCTCTCTCTCTCTCTCTCTCTCTCTCTCTCTCTCTCTCTCTCTCTCTCTCTCTCTCTCTCTCTCTCTCTCTCTCTCTCTCTCTCTCTCTCATCCCAAACACCTTCCGCGTTTAGGTGTCAATAGCCTGTTTTCCTGGAGACTAATATTTCCTTTACAGTTAGTATAGCGGGGCGAGGCATGTGGTGGCGGGCTGGCGGGCTGGCGGGAGGGGACGCGCGCCTGCCTCAACAAGGGGGCTGCATGGGAGACGCTTCTTCTTGTCGTGGGTCGTTGCAGTCACGCTGGCAGGCTTCGCGCGGCGGTAAAAAGTATAAGAGAGCGAAAGTGATGAAGGTGGCATCTTCTTCCTTGTGTTTGTATTACACGAGTCAGTCTGTTGTTGTTGCGATTACCTTCCCTGCTTGTGCAAAGTTGGTGCTGTGTAACTAAAGTGCGATTACCCATCCCTTCAAAGCACATACAGTAGATTCTTAGACGTTTAGTGTTTATTGATAAATCATTCACTACATTTAAGTATTCTTGCTATGACTTAGATTTAAAGCGTAGGGTAGATAAACAAAAAATAGGGAGAAACTGATTCACAAATAGGGTGGTAAATGATTGGAATGGACTCAGTCATCAGGTAGTTCGTGCATAGTCATTAGGGAGCTTTAAAAGGAGGCTGGATAATTTCATGGATGGGGATGAAAGGTGGATGTAGGTAGTGTTAAGTAACAGGAACTACCACGTGTAGGTATGGCCTCTTGTAGCTTCCTTATTTTCTTATGTTCTTATACTTCCTTCTACAAACGAGGGAATAATGCCAACATGACACCAGCAGACCCATTAACCCCTTGAGTCCCAGAACATAATTTCCATTGTTCCTTTGTCATTTGGGAACCATTAGACGATTTTGAGTGAATATAAGCAATATTTTACAGATATGACCTGTTTAGTATCCTTGTCGACTAACTAATTTGGTATATTCAGTTACTTTTCGTTATTTTATAGCTCGACAACATACATTTTTTTAGAGCCAAGGAAAGCACTGGGCGTGAATTGGTTACAGCACCCAGCCCACCACCTGGCGCGGCCTTTCCCACCCAGGTGACCACGAGGAGCTGGCGTGGCAGGGTTCCGGGGGCCCATGCTGCTCCCCGCTGTTTGCTGCCGCTCCACTTTTCTCCCTGGCACACTTCACTCTTGTCTCCCTTCCTCTCTCACCCTATCAGGCTTTCTCTCTCTCTCTCTCTCTCTCTCTCTCTCTCTCTCTCTCTCTCTCTCTCTCTCTCTCTCTCTCTCTCTCTCTCTCTCTCTCAGGCTATAGGACGGAGGGAGGGCGATGTTAAGTGCTCTTTGATCCGCCTCTTCCTTTTGTTTCGCCGTGCGTGCGTGCCTGCGAGTGTGCGCGCGTGCATGCGCGCATGCACGAGTGTATGTGCAAGTTTTTGAGTGTATGTATGTATGTGTGTGTGTGTATTCACCGTTATACTTAATAAAAATCAGGCATTTACAAATATCTGAAAACTATTATTCCCAACTTTTAGAAAGGTAACATTAAAACATCACACACACACACACACACACACACACACACACACACACATACACACACCACCCCTTGACACCTCCCTTCACCCCCCTGCCCGGCTCCCCCCCTCACCCCGGCACCGGTAAAAGAGAGAGAGAGAGGTGCACAAGCCTGCCAGTTTCTCGTCCCTTATGGTCAAGGTGCATTGATTAACCCGCACCTGCCGCTGCCGGACCGCGGGCGGGCGACGGGAGAAAGCCACGCCACCTGTGCACGGCGGGGCACGAGGAAGTAACAACGCGGCTGCTGCAAAAACAACCCATTTCTCAGCCAAATTTGGGAAACTGGGGACGTCAATTTTATGGAATGAGTGCGGGGCGGTGTGAATGAGGTAGCCGGGGCGGGGCAGAGTGGCGGGGCAGAGTGGCGGGGCGGGGCGGAGTCGCTGAAGGCGATGGAGAAAACGGTATATGCGAGGTGACCATTGTGTCCGGACTTCTTGTGAGCTTTTTTATTCGAGGTCACAGCCTGATTTATATGATGCTTAGTGACCCGCCTCGCATCAAGCCTTATACACACACTGACGAGGCCGCATCAAGCCTTATACACATACTGAAAGCCCTAAACACACACTGACGGGGCCGCATCAAGCCTTATACACATACTGAAAGCCCTAAACACATACTGACGGGGCCGCATCAAGCCTTATACACATACTGAAAGCCCTAAACACATACTGACGGGGCCGCATCAAACCTTATACATATACTGAACGCCCTAAACACACACTGACGGGGCCGCATCAAGCCTTATACACATACTGAAAGCCCTAAACACATACTGACGGGGCCGCATCAAGCCTTATACACATACTGAAAGCCCTAAACACATACTGCCGGGGCCGCATCAAGCCTTATACACATACTGAAAGAGCCCTAAACACATACTGACGGGGCCGCATCAAGCCTTATACACATACTGAAAGAGCCCTAAACACACACTGACGGGGCCGCATCAAGCCTTATACACATACTGAAAGAGCCCTAAACACATACTGACGGGGCCGCATCAAGCCTTATACACATACTGAAAGAGCCCTAAACACACACTGACGGGGCCGCATCAAGCCTTATACACATACTGAAAGCCCTAAACACACACTGACGGGGCCGCATCAAGCCTTATACACATACTGAAAGCCCTAAACACATACTGACGGGGCCGCATCAAGCCTTATACCCATACTGAAAGCCCTAAACACATACTGACGGGGCCGCATCAAGCCTTATATCCATGTATGTATACCCTATGTACTATATGCACTTTGATACTATGTCCCCTAATGGGCCTATATTATGTATTTCTTGTTTTGCTCTAGTACTTAAGTTAGCTCTGTGTCTTGTTGCTGTTGCTTTTTTTGTCTGTATGCCTCCGGGCGATATTAAAATCATTATAATTATTATTATTATCTCACACACACACACACACACACACACACACACACACACACACACACACACACACACACACACACACACACACACATACACACACACACACACACTCTGTAACACACTAGGCTCTGTAAAATACAACTAGATAAATACAACAACTAGATAAACACACACACACACACACACACACACACACACACACACACACACACACACACACACACACTCTGTAACACACTAGGCTCTGTAAAATACAACTAGATAAATACAACAACTAGATAAATACACACACACACACACACACACACACACACACACACACACACTCTGTAACACACTAGGCTCTGTAAAATACAACTAGATAAATACAACAACTAGATAAATACACACACACACACACACACACACACACACACACACACACACACTGTAACACACTAGGCTCTATAAAATACAACTAGATAAATACAACAACTAGATAAATACAACAGCTAGATAAATACACACACAGACACACACACACACACACACACACAGACACACACACACACACACACACCACACACACACACACTGATGGGACATAGTGTTAATGCCCGATAAGGGAACATTATTATTTACGTGTGCAGCTCCAAGTTAATTTAAGTTTTTTTGGCCACTCTTTTATGGTTGTTTTTTTTGTAATAAAGAGAAATCTTGTCTCATAATGTTGTTGAAGAATCTCCATTTACATGTCTAATCGGTTCAACTTTCTACTGCTATCTTATAAAACACACACACACACACACACACACACACACACACACACACACACACACACACACACACACACACAACACACACACACATTCTGCATAATAACTTTGATGTAAGTTTGTTTGTTTTCTTTCTTCCTCCACTTTCCTCACTTCTCTCTCTCTCTCTCTCTCTCTCTCTCTCTCTCTCTCTCTCTCTCTCTCTCTCTCTCTCTCTCTCTCTCTCTCTCTCTCTCTCTCCTCTCTCTCTCTCTCTCGCCTCCTCCTCAAGTGTATAAGAATGTGATGTATATTATTCTAACCTCCTCCTCCTCCTCCTCCTCCTCCCTTCTTTCTTCTTTTATTCTTCCTCGTTCGTTCTACACTCTTCTCCCTTCCAAGGTTATTTATTATTATTATTATTATTATTATCATTATTATTATTCTTGCTATATATTTTCTCTATTATTTTGCCTATATTGTTTTGCCTCTCTCTATCCCTCCATCACTGATCTCTCCAATACCTCAAACATTCTCGCCTTCCTCTTCCTCCTCCTCCTCCTCCTCCTCCTCCTCCTCCTCCTCTAGGGAGGAGACTCCACTAACAAAACGAAGGATAAGAGGTGACCTCATCGAAGTCTTTAAAATCTTCAATGGATTTACGAACGTAGTCCCAGAAAATCTTTTCACGCTAGACCGGTCAAGCTCAACTAGAAACAACGGATTTAAAATAAGCAGGAAACGGTTTGTAACGAACGAAGCAAAGTACTTCTTCACAAACCGTGTTGTAAACGTATGGAATGGGCTGCCGTCAGACGTAGTAAACTCAAATACAATAGAATCATTTAAAAATCGCCTCGATAAATATTTCATATCAAATCCCCGGTTGTCACTGTTTATCTCGGAATAATAAATTTATCTCGCGGGCCTCTGAAACTTACTCTCATTGCGTAAAATGATTGCGAGTCGCGTCTACACAACCCCTCCCACACGTCTCAGACAGCCCCGAGTAAACGGTCACTACTACAACTTTTGACCTGTGACGGGCTGTGGTTCAGTAAGGGCCCTGTCAGTTAGTGACCACCATCGGGATTTATATACCAGGGGTCACTGCTGCAGGGGGCATTGAAGTGCACGGCGTCCTACTTGGAAAGTGCACTACCGCAGTGGATTGAAACGGAGCTGGGGCCTGATTGACTGCTGCCTCCCAAGAAAGCGCCAGGCAAGGCTGCCACACCACCCCTGAACTTCCACACTGAGCCTACACCAACACTACATTAGACCTCATAACACACACAGATAGCCCCGAGTTAACGGTTACCACTACTACTCTCGACCTGTGACGGGTTGTGGTTCAGTTAGGGTCCTGACAGTTAGTGACCACCATCGGGATTTAAGGTACCAGGGGTCACTGCTGCAGGAGGCATTGAAGTGTACGGCGTCCTACATGGAAAGTACACAATCCGCAGTGGATTGAAAGGAGCTGGGGCCTGATTGACTGCTGCCTCCCAAGAAAGCGCCAGGCAAGGCTGCCGCACCACCCCTTGAACCTCCACACTGTGTTCACACCATTACAAAACACACATAACATGACCTATCTATCAAGCACTAAACCTACCCCCACAAACTAGTAGTAGTTAGCCATAGATTACAGCTTTCAACTTTCCTCACAAATTCCATGCAGTTTTTCTATATTGCATGGTATCACTTCTTTTCCGGCCAGCTTCGGCTGGAGGGATGGGTGGGTGGGGAGGAGCCTTCTACTTCCTATCCTTTCTCTCTTATTATCTAGTTAGTGTAGTGTAGTTAAAGTAAACAGTCTTGTAAGGACCTATCGGTCTGTTGCTGTTTGTGTTTCCTTTGTATTCCTTTGTATTCCTCCTCCTCCTCCTCCTCCTCTTCCTCCTCCTCCTCCTCCTCCTCCTCCTCCTCCTCCTGCTCCTCCTCCTCGCCACGTGCTGACCTCATGATAACCACCTGACCTTACTTACCGCAACGCAATTATTCATTTAAATTTTTGCATCATTCTGTCTGTCTGTCTGTCTTGCCGCCTCAATGTCTGTTTAACACGTGAGTAATTTTATTTTTTTAGTATTCTTTTGGAGAGAGAGAGAGAGAGAGAGAGAGAGAGAGAGAGAGAGAGAGAGAGAGAGAGAGAGAGAGAGAGAGAGAGAGAGAGAGAGAGAGAGAGAGAGAGAGAGAGAGAGAGAGAGAGAGAGAGGAGAGAGAGAGAGAGAGAGAGAGAGAGAAGAGAGAGAGAGAGAGAGAGAGAGAGAGAGAGAGAGAGAGAGAGAGAGAGAGAGAGAGAGAGAGAGAGAGAGAGAGAGAGAGAGAGAGAGAGAGAGAGAGAGAGAGAGAGAGAGAGAGAGAGAGAGAGAGAGAGAGAGAACTTATCTCTTGGGAATGCGAAAACGTTTTACCTCCACATTTACTACAATACGTTTTTGTTACTACATAAGTATTATGAGTAGTGTCAAACATACCTCAAAACCACCAGATGAGGAACAGGAGGAGGAGGAGGAGGAGGAGGAGGAGGAGGAGGAGGAGGAGGAGGAGGAGGAGGAGGAGGAGGTGTCTGATAGCAGTTTATGAGGGAGTGAGTACCTTCCCCTCTCCTTCCTCCTTCGCTTACTGACTAATTGCCTGACTGACTAATGAATGACCTTCCCCCGCCCTCCTACCTACACACACACACACACATACACACACACACACACACAGACACACACACACACACACACTCCCACCGGGGTTGCGATCTACCTGTCTCTAATTCCTTCGTACTAGTCTTTCTAATCTCCTAATACACTTTGAAAATCATCACCAAAAGTAAGTATTTAATTTTTAGTTCTCAAAATTTTCAAAAAGATCAAGAATAAAAAGCAAATTGGTAGAATATATAGCAATAAAATAAAGAGAGAGAGAGAGAGAGAGAGAGAGAGAGAGAGAGAGAGAGAGAGAGAGAGAGAGAGAGAGAGAGAGAGAGAGAGAGAGAGAGAGAGAGAGAGAGAGAGAGTAGCAAACAAAACATACTTCCAAAACAACAGTAAAAGGCAAGTCTCGACGAAAACAAATAAAAATAAATATACACCGGCTGCCTTTCCCACCCTCTACTGTCTGGCCAAGAGTGATGGGCGGTGTTGTGAGCGATGGGCGGAGGTGTTGTCACTGCCACTGCCATATGAGACGTGGGGCGAGGACGGGCGACGCTGCTGTGACGGATGGGGAGGCAGCGATAGGATGGGGAAGGCAGTGATAGGGTGAGAAACTGTAGTGAAAGAAGTGGCGAAGAAAACAGTGATGGATGGGGGACTAGAGAAAGGGGAGATCTTTAGCTGATTCTGAATAGTTACTGCCTTAACATACACACTTTTAAAGCCATCTTTTATATCGTCCCCCGGATCGATTAGTAGTAGTAATAATAATAATCATGATTTTATTATCGCCCGGAGGCATACAGACAAAAAAAGCTACAACAACAAGATAAGGAGTTAACTTAAGTACTTAGATTAGTGTTAGTGGTAGTTGTAGTTGTAGTTGTAGTTGTAGTTGTAGTTGTAGTTAGCATACTTCATATCCTATCATTCTTCACTACGAAATTTCAATGTTCCTATCTTCTTTAGGACATGGTATCCTTTTCCAACTGTCCTCTTACATGTAGTTTGATAGTTAGTAGTATGTAATTCAGCAGATACCCTATAGTTATAGACCAATTAGTGTCCTGGTGTCTGTTATTCCTATGTATCTGCGTGATTAATAACTGTTTAAATTAAAAAAAAGGGGAGGAGACGATGAAAACACTACTAAACTACCTCATCGAACCTTGAAGAAGACTTAACATATCTACCTTTTACACCAACTGTGTGATCAAAACCGTTTAAATAAAAATATAAATAAGGGCGAGGATGAAAACACTATCAAAGTACAACCTCTCACAAAAACAACAACAATAATACTCATACCTAACTCATCGAACTAAAAATAGACATCAGAACAGAAGAGGCAACAATAATAATAATCACAAATCTATTATATCGTCCCCCGGATCGATTAGTGCTAGTGGTAGTTGCAGTTAGAAATTTCCATGTTCCTATCTTCTTTAGGACATGGTATCCTTTTCCAACTGTCCTCTTACATGTAGTTTGATAGTTAGTAGTATGTAATTCAGCAGATACCCTCGTTATAGACCAATTAGTCTCCTGGTGTCTGTTATTCCAATGTATCTGCGTGATTAATAACTGTCTAAAATATAAATAAAAAAAGGGTGACGATGAAAACACTATTAAACTACCTCATCGAACCTTGAAGAAGACATAATTATCACAACAGAAGAAGCATCAACAACAACAACATTAATAATCACACACAGAAGCAGTGACTGATGAACCGACTGGCCTTGTGACTTGTAAGCAAGACAACAACAACAACACTAACATCAAGAGAACAATAAGAAACAAACCAGTATATAATATAATCGACGAATTCTTTTAGCGTTAAATTCCAAACCTATTAACTCCTTGAGGCCCAGAACGTAATTTCCATTGTTATTTGGGTACCATTAGACGATTTTCAGTAACTATAAGCAATATTTTATAGCTATGACCTGTTTAGTATCCTTGTCTACTAGCTTGTTTGGTATATTCAGTTACTTTTTGTAATTTTATGGCTAACAACGGACGATTTTATATAGCAAAGAAAAGATCTGGGCTTCAAGGGGTTAAGGACACAAATAAACAACAGCACTTAAATTGAAAATACTTTAAGAAATGCCTCAGGAAACGAATACATAAATAGCCAATGAGACGCGGCCAAGGAAACAAAAAGACTAACGCCGGATAATCATGATGAAAGATTGGGAATGGGATAAGAATGTAGCTACAATTTATTTTCTCTCCCCCTTTCACCCTTTAACATCGATATTTCCGACCTGAGGAGGAGGAGGAGGAGGGGAAGAGGGGGGGTTGAGGAGGAGGAGGAGGAGGAGGAGGAGGAGGCAAGAGGAGGTATCTAGCCCACCCTGACACAACCTGACATTACATTTTATAATGACAATTGACCACAACTCCTTAACGCCGACGACCATAGCACAAACTCTCTCTCCAAGCCTTCTATTACGACAGAGACGACACCAGCACCACCACCACGACCACCACGACAACCACTCAGTACTACGGCCTTAACACCACAACGACGACATTGCCAACACGACCACGAAGGCCAGAACCAAGATAAAAAGAAGTGCAAGGTAGGAGAGGTTTGAAAAGAGGTAAGGGAGGCGCTACATAGGAAGTGGAGGTTTGGCGGCGGCTGAAAAGGAGGAGGAGGAGGAGGAGGAGGAAGAGGAGGAGGAGGAGGAGGAGGAGGAGGAAAGAAAGGGATACCGAATGGGGGGGGATGGGTGAGTAAATGGGGAGGACAGGATGGGGGATAGAGGGAGTAGGATGGGAGTAGGGGGAGAGGAAGGGTACGAAAGCTTCGAGACATAAAATCAGGGGTGATAAAATTGTTGGATGACTAATAAATTGGAAAGATACCATCACTGGGGCTCGTCCCTCCTCGCTCTCCGGTAAATGTTTAGTGCAACACAGGACCAGACAAGCAAATTATAAGATGTTTAGGGAGGGAGGGAGGGAGGGGAGGGGAGGGACAGAGGGTAGGTAGAAGGAGGAGAGGAAAAACGAAAGAATTAGTAGGGAAGGATATGTGTGTGTGTGTGTGTGTGTTTGAGAACGTAGACACCACTCCCCCTTACCTTCGCCCCCCCCCCCCCTCTCTCTCTCTCTCTCTCTCTCTCTCTCTCTCTCTCTCTCTCTCTCTCTCTCTCTCTCTCTCTCTCTCTCTCTCTCTCTCTCAGCTCACTAATGTTAAGAATGTTGCAGGAAAATTGGAATACAAGAGAGTCGTGACACACAATGAGCAGAAATCTTGCCTCCACAACACACAACTCCCCGAGCAAGACATCCTCCGTGTATAAAGTTGTTAATGCGAGGCTACAACAAGTTTTCGCGCGGCCTGAATCTGGTAACTTAGGAGGAAAACAAAACTGCTTACAAATTCGAAGTCATTTTACCTTAACGACGTAGTTTATTATTCTCTCGCGTCCTTAACTTCGATGACTTATTTACTCTTCATTTTAAGGTATAATTGTAAATATTCCACCTTTTTCTGTTCATTTAACGTAGATCTAAAATCAGTGCTCAACTACA
>JACEEZ010001624.1:298572-303572 GCA_016584305.1 Chionoecetes opilio | reverse complement strand
ACAAAGTATATGTACAATCAACAGCCACCAAAGTGTGGATGGCGAGCAAGAAGGACCTCCAAGTTATCATTCGAGAGTAAATGTGTACAAATCTGAATTAAGTTCTGCCCCCGTGGTAATAAGTCTGTCACTGTGGGGACCTGAAGGCAGTAGTGGTCAAGGGTGTTGGCGTTGGGACGGTTACACAGTTTACAGGAGGAGTAGTGTGGCACGTCCTCTGCTTGGGAGACCTGCCACACTGGCCGGTAGTCCCCGCCCCCGGTACCCCAACCTGAGGCGAGCACTGACAACATTGTGCCGACGTAGTACCATGAGCCCATGTCGGCGATACTTGTGTTTGCACCGAAGAAAGTTGTCATGGTGCTGTATGGACACACTGGTGGCCCTGTCTGCGTCCCTGCGATGCACAGTCATGGCGTGAGCAGCTGAGTATATGCTGTTGACATCACCAGCACACTTACCACCACAAATCAGTGATATCATCATCATGCCCACCACCACCGAGACAATTAAATCATCACGCCCACCACCACCACAACTACCTACAGCCTCCTATACAAATATTTTGCCTTCAAACTTTATGATAACCAACAGGAGAATTTGTTTTACTTGCCTGACACAATGCATTCTCAGCCAGGCATAACCCTTGCACCTCGTTATTATTTTCTCGAATCGTCTGATCTGTTTCTGCTAGTTCCTAGTTCTCGTCTCCTGCAGTTGGCCAAATAGATGCCGCTCAGTCTCTCTCACAAACTAGATTTGCACTTTAACCGCCCGATTCATTTCCATCTTTACTACACTGTTTAAGAGCGTTTGAGTTAAAATATACGTACGTGAAACCTCATACGCATCATGGTAAGCACTCAGCGGTGGTGGCAAAATCAAAACATATGAGGCTCCACAGTCCACTTAACCCTGATGTTATTTATATTCAGTTCGTAAGAGTTTTTCGCTTCTTATTAACCTCATGGCTGCACGGAGCAAATATTTTTGCAAGAATCTTTTACCCACGATTCACCTTTAGATTTCCAGTCCTTAGGAAATGCCTCAACCGCCTGCGGTTGGCCGGCCCTTGTCAGGAAAGGACTGGCAATGAGCCTGCATGACCAAACCGCCGTGCCCTGAAGCCTCCACGGGCAACGCAGGATCAAGGTGTTCACAAAGCCGCAAGACTGCAACTTTTTACCAACACTACCAATGAAACTAACTGCACGCATTCAACGAATTATTGTAGTGTGCTACATGTTCCGCCACAAGGTCGTGTCTATACGTTAAGAATTCTTACATATGTGGACACATCAGAATATTTCAGTAATTACAAAAGCAGCAACCTATCTCCAAGCACTGCCCACCAGACTTAATTAATAACTGGTAACAGAACACCTGACTAATGAACGGGGCTTTGTGTTTATAGGTTTGTTTTCACTCTCAACAGAGGATATTGGGATGGGAAGGTCTCTCTGCCCCTCTCCCATCCGATGAGTCATCCCGTGGTGTGTGGATCTACTCTCTCTCTCTCTCTCTCTCTCTCTCTCTCTCTCTCTCTCTCTCTCTCTCTCTCTCTCTCTCTCTCTCTCTCTCCGCCTTGTTTCTTTGTCTAATGTTTCCACTCTCACCCACCTTTTTACTTATTTCTATAAAAAGAAACTAATCTCTCTCTTGGTTCACCGCATAGGCCTACGAAAAATTAGCCTTACCTAGGGTTTATTAGGCCACCATTTCCCTTTATGAATAAGTTTTGCATTTGATTTTTTGTTCAGCACCGCAGGGTTTTTTTTTTTCTTTATTTTTTTAATTTTATTCCCAACGTGATTGACTGCCCTCAGTTCTGCTTAACTCACTAGATTCAAACTTCATCCTGCTCACCGCGGTTCGCCTCTGGCCTCCTTTGTTCCACCTCGGCGACCGCAGTTCGGCATAGTTCATTAACACTACAGTACTCTGCCCTCGCACTCTTGCCCTCTTCCACCACACGCTTCTTGCACATCACTTGCCGAGTGGAACTGAAAATCAGCGAATTCTATAAAACCTCTCTCTCTCTCTCTCTCCGAGTACACACACACATACCCCTCCTTCCTCACTTATTTATCAATAATGAAGGTGCACAACGATCGTTCATATTTTCGCAGCAAGAAATTAATGTAACGGCACAAAACACCTTTTTTCTTCTTAAATAGCTAATGTTAATGTCAAAGTTATTCTTGCCAAACAGAAAATTTCCCTTCTTAAAGGTCCCTTGCGCACCCCCCCTTGACTGTCACAGTGAACACGAACTAGGGACAGGGAGTGAGGGAAAGTAAGTGAGGAAAGTGTGAGAGAAAAAATTGTGGTAATAAAAGCGATTAATGATTTATGACTTGGATAAAAGTGGGATCGAACTGACAATGGAAAAGATATTATAAGAGGAGGAACCAAGGTCGAGAGAGAGAGAGAGAGAGAGAGAGAGAGAGAGAGAGAGAGAGAGAGAGAGAGGAGAGAGAGAGAGAGAGAGAGAGAGAGAGAGAGAGAGAGAGAGGAACAGTGACACACATAGTGACACACATTGACACTTAGTAGACACAGTGACATACAGTGTACGTGTCAATAGTGCGCCTGACAAGTGCCTGTGACGGAAAGTGACCCTCAGCCTGTAACATTGTGTACTTACTTACTACTTAGTTATTATCTTACAAGGCATAGCTTTCGGATAGATGTCCCCGGGACAGGGGACATCTTTAGCTTCTGCCACTTAATGCCTTCATCAACCTCCTTACCAATTGTAGCCCCATGTCAACCATGATGTAAGTTGTTTAAATAAAAAAAATAAAAGAGAGAGAGAGAGAGAGAGAGAGAGAGAGAGAGAGAGAGAGAGAGAGAGAGAGAGAGAGAGAGAGAGAGAGAGAGAGAGAGAGAGAGAGAGAGAGAGAGAGAGAGAGAGAGAGAGAGAGGAGAGAGAGAGAGAGAGAGAGAGAGAGAGAGACTATGTAAGGGTGTAATCTAAGAAGTTATAAAAGGTTACAATCGGCGGGTGGGGGATACAACTGCTGATGAGAGGCAAAGGATTAAGCACATGGGGACTAGGGAGAGAAACACAATCAAACTTTAGCAAGATAACTTCCTCACACAATAGTGATGATGTTGATGATGATATTAATAATAATAATTACATGATAATGATAATAATAATGATTAACAATAAAAAAAGGACGCCAAATCAGCGACCCAACGAGAAAAATAGGTTCCTGAGCAACACCTGTGGAGCTTAATTAAGTGATCATTGGGTTAATATATGTTTTATTTAACATTATTGAATTGGCCTTGGCTAGTTTAGGTCAGGTTAAATTAAACAATTTAATTAATCTGATCTTGAGTAATATATGCAAATTAAAGCCCATCAATCACTTAAAAGTTAAAGCTCCCCTTCCATGTGACGTTACGAGCTTTGAAAACGGTGATTGGCTTGAGACATCCCCATACCACATACTATTCCAGAGAACGGGAATGTGCATCTGGGAGTGCCTCATACAATCCCTGTCCCACAAACCCTCATTGATTATATTCCTACTCATGGTGTGTGTGTGTGTGTGTGTGTGTGTGTGTGTGTGTGTGTGTGTGTGTGTGTGTGTGTGTGTGTGTGTGTGTGTGTGTGTGTGTGTGTGTGTATTCATCTAGTTGTATTCATCTAGTTGTATTTTACAGGGCCAGAGCAACGCTCGTATGGCCCCGTCTCCATATCAACATTTATTTTTCTCATTCATCTTTTAGTGTTGGCCGAAGCCATCACCCCGGGAGGCGGGTCACAAACCCCCGGCTAACACCCGGTACCCATTCACTGCTGGGTGGACAGGGGCTCGGGTTTTAAGAAGACCGCCCGTCTGTCTTCGCTCCGCCCGGGGATCGAACCCGGGACTTCTCAGTTGTGAGCCGAGCGTGCTAACCCTTACACTACGGAGTTCCCCGTCTACGGTGTGTGTGTGTGTGTGTGTGTACACAAACGTAATGACAGTGGCGATGACTCATAAAAGGTTTCCCCAAAAAGGACAAACTCACGAGTGGAAACAACTATGAAGAAACAAACGAGGCTCAACATTTAATACACAAACTATAAAGAATTAACAAAAGGATCCCTTGCATGAAAACCTCTCTCTCTCTCTCTCTCTCTCTCTCTCTCTCTCTCTCTCTCTCTCTCTCTCTCTCTCTCTCTCTCTCTCTCTGAGGTTCGGTAGGGTGTTTTTGACCACACCACAGCTGTGAGTCGGCCACATCTGGTCCCCTGAAGCCTGGAGGGATGGAAGGAGAGGATGGAAGGGAGAATGAGGAAAGGAGGTAGGTGGAGGGGGAAACGAGTAGGGAGCCGAGAGAGAAACGAAGGTAAAAGTGAACGAAATAAAAGGTGCTCGAACACACTTCAGGAGATAGTGATCCGTTGGTGGCACACACACAGAGAGAGAGAGAGAGAGAGAGAGAGAGAGAGAGAGAGAGAGAGAGAGAGAGAGAGAGAGAGAGAGAGGAGAGAGAGGAGAGAGAGAGAGAGAGAGAAACGTATGTGTACATAGTTGATGAGAGATCTGTTATTGAGGCAAAGGTGGCGGTACCGGGTACGGAGGAGGTAGGCAGGGAGGGAGAGAAGGACGGAGGGAGAACGTGTCAGAGACTCAGAGTTGCCTACCTACCTATTTTACTCCTACAAGCTCTTTGCGGTCTTACTGGCTACTTGTTTATTTGAGGTGAGAGAAGTTCAATGTTCAAGCTGAGGAAACATTTAATGTGTAGAATGTTAATAATAATTCCTTACCATTAAGTATCTCCAGTTACTGAAAGAAATTACTCTGCAACCGGCCTTAACAAAGGCTACTGCCCTTACATCTGCCGTAAGGTTTCCAGCAATAATTAATCTGTTATTATTCTTCCCCCTATCCCTTAGGTGTTGCCTCTCACGGCCGAGCATCCAATTTCCTAACTGGCTTAAACCTCGGCATGGAAAAAGAAACGGAAAAAATCTTAAATTCCGGGCATAAGCT
>JACEEZ010001624.1:273572-296072 GCA_016584305.1 Chionoecetes opilio | reverse complement strand
AAATTCGTTACTAAAGTATCGACTAAAATCGAAAACTAACCTGACGGAATGATGACTGGCGGGGACAATACACCTATCCCCATTCTTATGCATACAAACTCTGGAGCCAATCTTTCCCTTCCTCCCTCACATTCCACTCCCTTCTCCCTCCTCTATAACTTCCCCCACCTCCCAAAGCCTCTTTTCCTTTCCCCCTTGGTGCCACACTCCGGCTGGTCACGTGGACATAAAACAATGCTCTGGTATTTCTTAACACACTCAAATTTCGTAAACGCACACACACACACACAATCGGGTAGAGTGGAGAAAGATGGGCGGTCACCTTAAAGGGGATGGGGGTGTGTGGTGTGTGAGGTCCCAGCATTGCCCAAAGATCGGTAATAATGAGCTCCAAGCTCGCAATGAGAGGGTGAAAACTGGCGATCGCGAGCCAGCTCGCGTGGACAAGACCATGGGTGAATAACACGCACACGCACACACACATGATGCATTTACACCGCGCGATGGTCTCCCACTCTGTGGATAGGCGGTTTGAATCCTCGCGCTCCCGGGGATTTTTCACTGACAAATTCGGGCGGTTACTGTCCCCCTTGAGCAAGGGGATGGGGGGGTGGGTGATGTGTGAGGTCCCAACATTGCTCAAAGATCGGTAATAATTAGCTCCAAGCTCGCACTGAGAAGGTGAAACTGGCGATCGCGAGCCTGCTCGCATGGACAAGTCCATGGGTGAATTCCACACACACACACACACACACACACACACACACACAGAACACACACACACAGAAGCCAGCCGTAGGCAGAAATTCTTAATATTCCTGGTGAAAAAAAAATTAATAATCAGTAGTAAAGATTAAAAAAATTGTTAACAATAATAACCATTTACTAATCTGATCTATCGAAGTAGATAAAAGAGTAGCAATTTCAACTACTAAAAACTACTGCAATAAGAGTATTAACAATGACAGTAGTATGCAGTAATAGCAGCTGTAGCAGTGGTGGAGGTGGCAGTAGTAGTTATAGGAGTAGGAGTTTGTAGCAGTAGTAGTAGTAGTAGTATAAGTCTATTCACTTAAGCTGGATTCCTGGGCTGGGAGCTGCTCGATGCCTACCCGAGTTTGTAAGGACGTCGCTGATTGGCTGATAGACTCGGGCTGGGTGGTGGTGGTGGTGGTGGTACCTTGCCTGGCTGCTACCAAAACCCTCGCGTTGCCTCAGAAAAATATTCATATTTCTTTGCTTAACTCACCTCTTACACAAGATAGACCAATTTTTTTTACATCAGTGAACCAGGCAGTGATTGGTTAACAATAACACGCTATTCGTAACTCAATAGGGTAAAAAATAAAGTCATGACTGAGTATCACAAGAGTAGGCAGATTTTCAGGTTTCAGTGCATTGAAATGTTGTACTCCTACCCGATATTACCAAGCTACCAGATGATATTTAGGTTAAACTGAGCCTACCATCGTGTTCAGGATACATTGCTGCATATCTTGAGCATAAAAAAAATTCAGTTAGACTCCACCAATATTAAGATAATTGAAGGAAAGTAAAAGTGTATAAACATTTTGTCTTGCTTTTTTTCCTTCAACTCGCTGTAACTCCATCAGTTTTGCTTGCATTAAATTTTGATTCGCTGTTTCAAAATCCTCACACTTTTCCGATTCTTAAGGTATGTAGCACGTACCAATAAGGAAAACATTATGTGGTCAAAGTGGTTAATAAAGTAAAACTACTGAAACTGGCGCCGTGACTGGTGAGCATTGCCAAAGCCTTCTCTATGTAAAAGCCTGAGTCTGGGAGAGCGGGATGGACGTGACGTCACGAGCTGAGTCTGCTCCGCGAGTCAGTAGGAGCCGAGCTTTCAGCATGTGAGGATGTACGGGCGGTATAAGATATACTGTTATCTTTGGAAATGTTTGTTCTATAATATTATCAAATAAAAAACCGTAAAACACACTAAAGAAATGCCATTATGAGACTCTCAAGAAATATGCATGAACTTAAACTCTTCGCCATTTAATATTTTACTCGCAAACATTTTACATGGTGAATACCAATAGAAGCGGAATTTAATTAGCTTTCCATTGTTATATTTTGTTTTCTGATAAATGAATTAGAACCATACATACATTAGCGTTAACTAAATAAATAACATCATCAAACGGGAAAAATTACCCGATTTCATGACCTTTTTTGTTAGTTAACGCTAATTTATGTATGGTTCTAATTCATTTATCAAAAAACGAAATATAGCAATGGAAAGCTAATTAAATTCCGCTTTTATTGATATTCTCCATGTAAAATGTTTTTGAGCAAAATATTAAATGGCGAAGAGTTAAAGTTCATACATATTTCTTGTGAGTCTCATAATGGCCTTTCTTTAGTCTGTTTTACGGTTTTTTATTTGATAATATTATAGAACAAACATTTCCGAAGATAACAATATATCTTTTATACTGATAAACATATATTAGGTACGAAATTACCCGATTTCATGATGTTATGTATTTAGTTAACGCTAATTTATGCATGCTGCTAATTCATTTATCAGAAAACAAAATATAGCAATGGAAAGCGAATTAAATTCCGCTTCTATTGATATTCTCCATGTAAAATGTTTTCGAGAAAAATATTAAATGGCGAAGAGTTTAAGTTCATGCATATTTCTTGAGAGTCTCATAATGGCATTTCTTTAATGTGTTTTACGGGTTTTTATTTGATAATATTATAGAACAAACATTTCCGAAGATAACAATATATCTTTTATACTGATAAACATATAATTAGGTAGGTAAACTTGTCATCTCGGTGGCCTCGTACAGACGCCGTCCGTGACGTCATAAATCTCAGGCGCAGGCCTTTATAGATTGAGACGGCCTTGGCATTGCTCCCACAGGAGAGATGAGTTCTGGGGAGAGCTATCAGAGGCTCACCAGTCACGGCGCCAGTTTCAGTAGTTTTACTTTATTAACCACTTTGACCACATTATTTTTTCCTTATTGGTACGTGCTACATACCTTAAGAATCGGAAAAGTGTGAGGATTTTGAAACAGCGAATCAAAATTTAATGCGAGCAAAACTGATAGAGTTACAGCGAGTTGAAGCAAAAAAAGCAAGACAAAATGTTTATACACTGTTTTACTTTCCTTCAATTATCGTAATATTGGTGGAGTCTTACTGAATTTTTTTTATGCTCAAGATATGCAGCAATGTATCCTGAACACGATGGCAGGCTCAGTTTAACCTAAATATCATCTGGTAGCTTGGTAATATCGGGTAGGAGTACAACATTTCAAGGCATTGAAACCTGAAAATCCGCCTACTCTTGTGATACTCAGTCATGACTTTATTTTTTACCCTATTGAGTTACGAATAGCGTGTTATTGTTAACCAATCACTGCCTGATTCACTGATGCAAACAAAATAGGTCTATCTTGTGTAAGAGGTGAGTTAAGCAAAGAAATATGAATATTTTTCTGAGGCAACGCAAGGGTTTTGGTAGCGCCGAGGCAAGGTACCACCACCACCACCACCACCCAGCCCGAGTCTATCAGCCAATCAGCGACGTCCTTACAAACTCGGGTAGGCATCGAGCAGCTCCCAAAAATCCAGCTTAAGTGAATAGACTATAGTAATATTACTATTATTTAAATTTTACCCGAAGGCATAGACAACAAACATATACAGAATACACATACATTATGTAGAATACAAAAAAAGAATGAGGATATGGACCTAAGTCCTACGCTAATGACTCTACTCTGCATTTTTCAACGTCGTTCATTAGACGTCCAACTCAACAGGAATCAAGTATTCACGGACGGATTCCGCAGAGCGCTTAACTTCTGATCTTTCTATAATTTCTGATTGGGCAAAACAAACCTTGTTTTGTTCAATGCCTTTAAAACCCAATTTCTTCACCTATCTACTCGACATAACCTTCCAGACAGCTATCCTCTCTTCTTCAATGACACTCAACTGTCTCCTTCTTCTACAAAGAACATTCTTGAACAAACCTTTACTAAAAATCTGAACTGAAAATTTTACTCCTGTGGCGTTTGCGTCCATTTTTCTTACCTTCCAGTTACTTGATTTGTGCAGGGGCCTTATCCGCCCATGTAGTTATGGAGTTATGTCTCTCATGTTTGGAGGGATCCATTCATACAGCTCTCCTAAACAGGATTGAGTCAAAAGCGTTTCGTCTCATCAACTCCTCTCCTTTGACTGATTTCAATCCTTAAATCACCGCCGCAATGTTGCTTATCTTACTATCTTCCACCGTTATTTTCATGCAAACTGCTCTTTTGAACTTCCTAACTGCATGCCTCCCCCCCCCCCTCCCGCAGCCTCGCTAGTCGCTGCACAAGACTTTCTACTCAATACTCATCCCTATTTTGTCCATCTTACTAATGCAAGAGTTAACCAGTATCTTTACTCTTTCATCCCTTTCACTGGTAAACTCTGGAACTCTCTTCCTGTTTCTATTTTTCCACCTTCCTACGCTTTACTTTTTTTCAAGCGAGAAGTATCAAGACACCTCACGAACTAAATTGATCCTTCCCCTTTTCTTTATTATCTTACCGTCTTTTTTTATAGGAACTGGCATCTAGCGGGCTTTGGGATATTTTGTTTTGTGCTTGGTTAGTCATTTTTTATGTAAAAAAAAAAGTAGTAATACAAATATAAGAATATATACATGGTGGCATCATATACACTGCTGTACTATCTAGTACATATCTAGATATTCATGTAGTATACCTTTGTACAGCTGCGCTAACCCTCAGTTTGTACAGACAATAGACTCAGCCACCTCTCTAGTAGCAGCAGCAGTAAAATTTCATAGTAGTAGTAGTATCAGTAATATAAGAAGAAGTAGTAGTAGTAGTAGTAGTAGTAGTAGTAGTAGTAGTAGTAGTAGTAGTAGTAGTAGTAGTAGTAGTAGTAGTAGTAGTAGTAGCAGTAGTAGTAGTAGTAGTAGTAGTAGTAGTAGTAGTGGTGGAAGCATTGTGAAATCAGGTTAGCTTCCTGGGAGGTCGCCAGACTGACAAGAATGCATACGAGCCGTCATACACACACACAAACACACAAGTCTTTTCTTAGCCCTTTGCACGTGAGTACAGATGGCCTGCAACACCTAAACCTCAATGCCAAGAAGAAAACACGCCTTCATACTAAACACCTGCATTGTCTATCTACGACGTATTTTCTATTTTATTTATCTATTCATTTATTTTAATATGCTTTAAGCAATAGGGCTGCCTCCACTAACTTGCCTGAAGGGGCATTTTACGGCATGGAAGGCGTAACTTTCCACCCAGCCTCTCTCTTCCTCACGTTCTCATTCCATGGGCGTGGTGGCAGCTGTTTGTTTCGTTAAGCATCATTGTGTTCCACATTTCAATAGTACTTCCAAAGCTCTTGCATCAAAAGGTATCTATAACAATTAACTGTTAGCAGAGAGTGGTCTTCAAAGGTTACTACTTCATCGGCTTCGCCCTTCCTGAATATGTAAATACTGGTGCTATTTTATTGCTGGAAATAATATAAATAAATGATATAAATATCTCATTCCTGCAAAGAAATAATAACTCAATGGAAAAAGTTTCTTACAGTTTATGCTGGAACGATAGCTGAGGCTTCTTCCCCAGTCATATGTTGTAAAGAGAGAGGGAAGGCGAGGGAGGGGGCGCACGAACGGAAGTTAAGGGGCAAGTAGGGCAGAGAGGAGAAAGTGCTGGGTCGAAACAAACATATTACACATACCATCACCACCTCTGCCACTATATATTTAACACTCATTATACTTTTGGAACATGACGCGAGCCATGACGGAGACTTTGAAGATGAACCATTTACTTACATGACTAAGGAACGTCACGCAATTTCAGTTACGTACAGTTCCCCTGGCGGCCCCACGTTCACTTTCTTCTTACACATGCACACTGCTATGCCCTCTTTATTACAAACCAGTTGTCCACACTGCTCTCTCTCTCTCTCTCTCTCTCTCTCTCTCTCTCTCTCTCTCTCTCTCTCTCTCTCTCTCTTCTCTCTCTCGCTCGCTATGTTTAAGTGTGTGTGTGTGTGTGTGTGTGTGTGTGGGTGTGTGTGTGTGTCTGTGTGTATGTGTATGTGTGTGTGTGTGTGTGTGTGTGTGTGTGTGTGTGTGTGTGTGTGTGTGTGTGTGTGAACGCGCTTGAAAACCTTATGTACACAGAGTGGAGCACGTAATTTCAACCCACTCTTCTACAATACTAAGTATGTGTCTCTCAAGTGTCTGATTCTCTTCCCTGCGTGAAAAATTTATCTTCCTCTTCCTCCCAGGGACTGCTTCACTTTCCCTCCTCCCCCCTCTGATGAACGGGACTCAACCCTGACCTTAACATTTCTCGCTCCATTACAAGGACTTCTCCGACAATTTCCTTTCTGATGTTGATTTTGTCAGTCTTCTTTACTTCCTCTCACTGCATTCCTTCTTTGTGTTCTTAACAACTCCCAGCATTCGACTCTACTCATACTTGACGCACGCCTTCAGTATTAAATTTGTCTGTATCTTTTGCTGACCTGACAACCACAAATTGATAACTTTCCTTGATGAAAAGAAGAAAAAAGATACTAATTACTCGACTTATCCCCCTTGTAAGCGTTCACGGTTTGGCTATCGATTCATTTCCTTGTCCGAAATATCTTTCTCCTACTGACTTCGGGACAAAACAAAATAGATGCCTCGCGAGACAAGTGGTCGTGTACAACTAGTCTTTCATTTGTAAACCTTTTTACATTTTTACTCCATGTCTTGTTATGATGGTAGAAAATATACTCATGGGAAACCTATATTAGGACAATCCTCCTGTTAATCAATTACAAATAAGGTGGAGAGCGGAAGAACTGCAGCGCCACCACAATGTACCAACAGCTCTCGCAGTAACAAACACTATAATTATAGCACCAAAACCAGCAGAAACAAGACCACCACTAACAGGAGAAACAGCACTAACAACACAGAATGTGAGAATTTAAGTGTAATATCAAAGAAAAAAAATCGAGCATGAAAGATACAAACAAAAGCCTAAAAGTTAAGGCATATTATAAGAATAGTTCAAAATTCAACAAATGAATAATTTTCAAGCAAAGCAAAGTGGTGGCAGAACGGTAACCTGTAAAAACACGTACTATTAATAAGAATTACGACACGATTTGTACCTGTGTTTTTGTGTTTGTATGTGTGTGTGTGTGTGTGTGTGTGTGTGTGTGTGTGTGTGTGTGTGTGTGTGTGTGTGTGTGTGTGTGTGTGTGTGTGTGTGTGTGTGTATGTGTGTGTGTATGTATGTGTGTGTGTGTGTGTGTGTGTGTGTGTGTGTGTGTGTGTGTGTGTGTGTGTGTGTGTGTGTGTGTGTGTGTGTGTGTGTGTGTGTGTGTGTGTGTGTGTGTTGCATACATGAATCAAGATATAAATTAGGCATATTTTTCATGATGATGGAAGGTGCATCTGCCTGACGCTTTATTGTGTCACTACTAGTGAGTAGTGATGGCTGATGGCTTATTTTTGTTAGTCATCAAGGACTCGGTTAACACGTCGAATATATATTCGTAATTTTGGCGTCAAAGTCCAAACTTGTTCTATGCAATCCACTCACGTTAGATTTTTGGTATTACCTTATACCCCCGTCACACTAGAGGCCGAATGAGCCGGAATGCCGTCGAAATGAAAATTCTTGGTTATTCGAAGTGCATTCGAAGTGCTTTCTAAAAATGATGACTGCATTCCAAACATTCGGGCTTATTCTTGTGGCCGGCCCGAATATTTTGCTCATGCTCAAAACTTTCGAGGTGCATTCGAAGTACAGAAATATCGAACGGCATTCGAAGTGTAACCTTGATTCCTGCTGATTCCGAATAAGTGTGACGGGGGTATAGGACGTCACTCCGCTTTAGAGGCGGAAAAAACAAAAGAAGTGAAAATTTGCGAAAACCTGTGAAAAATTAGCCTCATGTGTTGGCATTACCGTCCCAACAGATTGCTGTCATATGACATTTTTATCTATTTTTAATAAATATTTTAAGTACTATAGATAGGCTGGCAATGAGTTGTTTACATATGACGTAATCGCACGTGGGCATCTCATTTATAATATTTTTGCCCATTTTTTTCTTGGTTTTGCTATATTTTTTTGTCTCCGAAAAAAAAAAAAATCTTGGTTTTGCTACAAAAAAATTGTCTCCGAAAAAACAAAAACAAAAAAAACATAAAACTTTGACGGACTTTTCTGGAGTTTCGTTTTTCCCTAAGATAATGTCATTCAAACTCTTACTACTCTAGCAATTCTTTTCCGATTTGTATCAGGGTTTTTTAATTTAAAAGCTGACACTTTTTTCTAAGTTTTGGACTGGTCAAAGGTCTGGAAAGTTGAGCATCTGATTTTATATTGAAGTTTGTTATTACGTGGGTGAAGAAAAACAACAACATTGAAAATCGAGCATAGCATAACCAATGAACCCACACCAGAAAAAAAAGTCCAAGTTTGGCACTATGCCCTATATTTTTCATAAAAATATAACCAAGGCAGAATTCTTAATAGCTAGTGACTAGTAGCGATATGAATAATTGACTAAAATCGCGGACAAATTCAACTTAATTATTTTTAATTTATGTAATTATTGATATAATTCAATGAAACTTTATCTGTACAATTACTATCATGTGCACAACTTTTAGTAAAAAAAAATGAGCATCCTAGCTCAATTAGGGAAAAAAGTTGTATCGTAAGCGGAGTGACGTCCTTAAGCTCCAAAGCAATACGTACTTTACCATCTTTGAAATCGTCCATCTCATCTCCTAGACTCAAACTAACTTGCCATTTCCCCATCTACCCTACTCACTAGCCATCCTGTGGCCTACCGGAGGCCCTACCCTTATACCTCCATGACCTGCCAGCCTCCTACCTCCAAAAACCTATTTTACACCTGCCTATCACGCCCATAACTTTCTTCTATTCCTCCATAATGTCTTGCTCTTTCCTGTCAACCCCATTTTCCTCTTCCTGCCTGGGTCCCTCTCCCCACTCCTCTCTCCTTCGCTCACTGTCGCTGCTTACTTTCCATTCTCTTTCCCTTCGTTACCCTGGCTACCGACGTTCCCTAGACCCACTTTTCCGACCCAGTTTCGAGAATATGATGCCAGAGGTCAAATATCGCTCTCCAAAGTTATGCCCTTTTTCCTTCCCATATTTTCCAAAAGTTTCGCCGCACAAATATATCCCTGACGATGTCATCTCGGGAGAATTCTCTTTTTTTCTGATGTAGAAAAATGTAGAATTAATTCATATACGTAACTAAATTTCCTTCTTTTCACCACAGTATCGTGACTTCTAATGGACCCTACCCATAACTACGTCACGATTTGTTTATATCGGTGCATTGTGGGGATAAGTCGGGGTCGCCGCGGGTGGACCTACGAAGGGAAAACTACGGCGTTGGAAGAATTTCGAGTTATTTTGCGTGAAATTGATATTCCAGGTGCTATATTACTGTGCTCTGTTCTCGCTGACAACACTATAGAGAAGATCTGAGGTAATGGCTGATGTGCAGAGGCTTCTAAACCAAGAAAACAGAGTCACAACAGAGCCTCGTCAAGAGGTAAGCAATTGGTAGGTACGTACTGTGTTCCTACCACTTGCTTACTTCTTAATGAGACTGCTGTGACTGTTTTCCTGGTTTAGAAGCCTCTTCACATCAACCATCACCTCAGGTCTTCTCTATGTTGTCAGCGAGAACAGAGCTCGGAAATATAGCACCTGGAATATCAATTTCGCCCAAAACAATTCGAATTTTTTTCATCGTCGTAGTCTTCTCTTTGTTGGCTGTACATATTCATGGTTATGATAGTATTAAAATACCTTATTAATTGAGTTCCTTTTGTTGTCTTTCCTCATAATAAGTAGTGGTACATCATGGTTTAAGTGTTACTTGACGAGCCAATGCATACTCTGAGTCTATACCAACATCACCAACCTTTGCTTTGATTTATCTTATTACTCCATCCATAAACAAGTTGCATAACCACGGTGAAATTACCCATCCTTGCCTCATGGTACCTGGTACTGTCATCTACCGAAATTTTCGTCCCTACACAAATCGGGAAAACTCGCCGACGGTAATGGTTAGGTTAGGTTACCGTCAGGTAACCTAAGGTGTTATCTAAGCTGTGGTAAATGTGGTATAATTCCAGGGCTGTGATTAGCTAGATTGGCAATGTTGTTACCAGGTTAGCTTATATTTAGTATCATTGAGTCATCATGTACTCCACAGTGATGAGGCAAACTGTATGGTGAAATCATAATTGGAAGAGTACAAAAAATCACAAATGGCAAGGCTAGTGAGGAGCAAGGCAGATTTAGAGCTGGGAAAGGTTGTGTAGATCAGATCTTAGATATGCGAATGATAATTAAGACAATGTTAACAAAATACAAGATGTATATATATGCTGCATTCATGGATTTAGAGAAAGCATAGGTAAATATCCAGATGAACACCGAACTCACTTTGGTGGACGAAACTATTTTTTTCTGGTGTGTGTGAATTTATGTCACATACATATTTAATCTGAGGGTTCTCTTACCTAACATCAAACCCATATATCCCTGCCCGACTCCATACCCTAGCTAATCAACTAACTAGGATACTTATCGGTGGATAGTGGGTTAAAATGGGCTGTAGGTCTTGTATTAATACTGCAATGGTCTTGTGATCCGCAGTGGTCGCTGCGATTAATGGATAATTTTCACATGGTGTGTTTTTATGTGTTTTGAATGAATCTGCTAACCGATTCTGTCGCAATGTTGTTGTTGTTGTTTTTTTTTTTTTTTTTTTTTTTTTGCATAAATGACAAAAAAAAAATACCTAAACCTAACCTAACCTTTACCTAACTAAAAAAAAAACTTACAAAAAAACTAACCTTTACCTATAAAAAAAAAAAAAAAAAAAAAAAAAAAAAAAAAAAAAAATTGCGACGAAAACGGTTAGCAGATTCATTCAAAACACATAAAAACACACCAGAAAAAAATAGTTTCGTCCACCAAAGTGAGTTCGGTGTTCATCTGGACTAATACCAAAGCATATGACAGAGTAGACGGGGAGGGAATGTGGGATGTATTGAAGGGTTTAAGAGTGTGTATGAAGTAGAGTATGTATGTATAACTAATAAGCTTTTACCTGTGATTATGAATACCTAGCCTAACTGACCTTTACCTAACCTAACGGTAACCTAACCTAACCATTACCGTCGGCGAGTTTTCCCGATTTGTGTAAGGACGAGCATTTCGGTAGACGAGAGTACCAGGTACCATGAGGCAAGGATGGGTAATGTCACCGTGGTTATGCAACTTGTTTATGGATGGAGTAATAAGATAAATCAAAGCAAAAGTTGGCGATGTTGGTATAGACTCAGAGTATGCATTGGCTCGTCAAGTAACAATTAAACCATGATAAACTACTTATTATGAGGAAAGACCACAAAAGGAACTCAATTAATAAGGTATTTTAATACTATCATAACCATGAATATGTACAACCTACAAAGAGAAGACTACGACGCTGAAAATTTTTTGAGTTGTTTTGGGCGAAATTGATATTCCAGGTGCTATATTTCCGAGCTCTGTTCTCGCTGACAACGTAGAGAAGACCTGAGGTGATGGTTGATGTGCAGAGGCTTCTAAACCAAGAAAACAGTCACAGCAGAGTCTCATTAAGAAGTAAGCAAGTAGTAGGGACACAGTACGTACACCTACTTATTTAGTCAACGATAATTTATACATGGTACTAATTCATTTATCAGAAAACGAAATATATAAGTAAAAAAATAACACCATCAATCGGGAAAATTACCCGATTGATTATTTTATTTATTTATTTAACGCTAATTTATGCATGGTTCTAATTCATTTATCAGATAACGAAATATAGCAATGGAAAGCTAATAAAATTGCGCTTCTATTGATACCCTTCATGATAAAAGTTGACTCGCAAAGTTTTAAATGGTGAAGAGTTAAGTGAATATTAAGTTCATGCATTTTTCTTCATAGTCTCGTAATAGCATTTTTTTTGCGTGTTTTACTGTTTTTTATTTGATAATATTATAGAACAAACATTTACGAAGATTACAGTATATCATATATACTGATAAACCAGTCTATATGATAGATAGTCCATAGACCACTATATCTCTTTGTCGGGCGCCCCGCAAGCCCCTCTGCAGAGGGGCCCCTCTGCAGCCCCGCAAGTCAAAACATTGTCGCGTGAACAGTCCAGGTATACAGTGGTCTATGACCTGGAATATCAATTTCGCGCAAAATAACTCGAAATTCTTCCATCGCCGTAGTTTTCCCTTCGTAGGTCCACCCGCGGCGACCCCGACTTATCCCCACAATGCACCGATGTAAACAAACCGTGACGTAGTTATGTCTGGGGCGTGACTAATTTCATATCTCATTTTGGTACTCAATTTGTCTCCTCATCCCTTTTCTTAATGTATGGTCTTATTTATTGAACTTTAATCAATCTACTGTTACTCCTGTAATTAATATAACAGGCTCATTTGAATTTTTCATTAGTGGCTGAGCCATGAAATACAATAGGGCAGGCAGATGAACAAGTGCGCCCCTTCTGCTACTGAGGCAACGCCGCCAGCCCCACCAGACACTGACAGACAGTGACCAAGACATCAATATAACGCGCGGACGACCATTAGCCCTGAACCACCGAGGGGGACGCAATTGAGACTGTTGTATTGTTAACCCAGACTGGCATGTGGCGATAATGACTTAAACGAAGGTGTTAGCTCCGCAGTGGTAAGTCCTTTAAGGCCATTGCCAAACCAAGTCATCTTGGCGATAATATCTTCTCTTAAGCCTTAATCCCTTAGCCATGTATGGTTGATAAGATAATCAATTGATTTTGTCTCTGTCTCTCTCTGGTTTTATTTATTTTAGCTTGTAGTCAAAGACAAAAGTCGTGTCATGAATTTTGGTTAAGAGTCTGATAAAAGGCTAACCTTTCAGTGCTGTCTGCCGTATGTCATACGAACGGTTGGTAGCACTGCCATAGGGGCTTCGATCTCACCACACCTCTTACGTCATAATAGCTCGTATCCTCACAAATAATTGTTTTAGGATTCATTACCAGGAGTGTTTAAAAGTTGAAGTGCTGATGTAATTCTAAAGCAATGGTTCTTAACCTGGGTTCGGTGAGCCAGTCTCAGGGGTTCGGCTGAGGCCCTCCGAAACACATTGCAATTTTGTTATTATTGTAAACTCCCTCAGCTGTTGAGGCTCGCTTCGCACAACCCCCCCCCCCTTAAAACAATCCTGGATTCACTCCTGTACCCCCCTTCCTATTAACCTTCACGCCCAGATCTTTCCTTTGCCATAAAAAATTGTATGTTGTTAGCCATAAAATTACGAAAACTAACTGAATATACCAAATTAGTTAGTCGACAAGGATACTGAGCAGGTTATATCTATAAAAAATTGCTTATATTCGTATATTGTATACAGGAACTACCACGTGTAGGCCTCGCGGCCTCTTGTAGCTTCCTTATTTTCTTATGTTCTAATGTTCTTATATTCACTAAAAATTGTCTAATGGTACCCAAATTACAATGGAAATTACGTTCTGGGTCTCAAGGGGTTAAGGACCTATATAAGCCACTGCTTCTGAGTCCTTCCTTCCTTCTTATTATTATCCAAATACTCTTGAATTTTTGGGCAATTTGGTGATTTGTGGTGATCCAGGAAGCATAAAATGTATAGGTATTGGGGGTGGCGATAACGATGGCGAAAGCGGTATGTTGGTGGTATTATAGAGTATGAGTATAAACACGCTCATATATTTATGCAGCAGACTCGTATACATTAGGCAAAGAACAAACATTACCATTTCCCCGACAAGCATTTAAAGACTCACCAAGAACAAGCACAAATACTACCTAAAGTGAGCTCAATCAATATTGCATTGAGTCATTGCACAGTTGGATAACTTATGAGCTGATAAGAGTTTGATACCAACGATAAGGTTGTGACTTAAACGAATTACAAGAAAGGATAAGGTGAGCTGCTAATAATAAAGCATGGTAGGTATATGCGAGAAGGCATGATAAATCAACACAGTAAATGCATGGATAGAAACAAAAAGTAGAGTTGTACCATAAGACCAAGACTTGAGAGATAGAGAAAATGTAGTTACTTTTCAAATAGCAACAAAACCACCCAAACGCATAAATGTAAGTACGAAAAACTAAGAGGAAATACGTATAAAAAAGGGAGTAGACGGTAGCCGCATGTGCTGAGAAATGTCAAGAAGAATAACAAAAAAGGCATTGAGGAAGTAAGCAATAACATCCAAGTACCTACAACAGAGGAAGTGGAGCGTAAAAGGAAAACCCTGCTGACTGAAAGAACTACTGACCTTGACGTTGAACTTGATGCCGTGGCTGAAGGCTTCCTCGGGATGCAATGGGATGCGGGAGTCGTAGTCATCGTTGGTCACCAGGTTGTATTGTTTCTTGCTTGGCATACGCATCTTGGTCCGCATCTGGGAACCGCGCTATCCTACCAAATTCAGCCTCTACTAGATGTACTTGGCACTCCGACCGTTGCCGCACGCACGGAGCTGTCCCTCGCCCCACGGACAAACAGCGCCAGCCGGCTTTATCTGTGACACATATGTGAGGCGTGGACGAGCTGGTGCCAATGGATGGACGGCAGAGGTAGGTGGTCGGGCGGAATTGTTGTGGTGGAGGGCAGTCTAGATATGTCACGTAACCAGAGTCGCCATTTATGTTACTTCACTAGGTGTATTGAATTAGTTTTCAAGGATGACACCAACCTTACAACAGAGAAAAAAAGAACTGATTAACACACTCACCCTGACCATGTCCTTACGTTATGCACACGAATATATAGCACTTGCAGTTTTATGTTCTTCTGACAATTCGTCAGAAAGTTACTTTTTTTTGTAACATAACCGAGGAGGACGGTCAATAAACCAGGAATATAGGCTTTTTTAATCATTTTATCTTACAATTGTTGTTTTAAGTTAATTTGAATTTCACCCACACAGTCAACGAAACATTAACGCGGTCAGCACTCTTACTGTGAGATAGATAAGATACTTTGATCCTATCTAGACACTTTGCAAGTACCAACTACAAGGTTATTGACTACAAAGCGCCAACACACCATGACGAACCTGGTGGGCTTGAACCGCTGACCGAATGCGCAGGGACGCTGCACACGCGAGCCCGCAGCTCTACCAACCGAGCCACCCTGACGGGTCTCTTATTGTGAGAACATGATGAACCGGTCGACGGTGCTGCAAGGAGTTGAAGCCAAGCCATCATAAATATAATTCCTACTGACGTTCCCTGGTAGGTTTATAGTAAATACAGACAATTACGTTATGAAAATGCATTGTAACGTTGCACATGAAAATGAGGAAAAACTACACAAGTCATCTACTACTACTTACATAATGATTACTTTACACATGCGGTGTTTTGCCTTACTCATTGTGTCGCTCACTATCACTTATCGTCTTTCCACTATCCATGCATCTTTAAACTACTGAATTCATTATTCCCTCGTTCACAGAAGCAGACCCCGCAGCTTCCGCTTCGTATAGTCTACCGCCAAAGCCGTTGGCACACAACGATAGATTGCCTTGTTACAGCAGATGGCCGTAGTCACCTTTCCTACTATTCGCCTTGCCGATCTGAGGTGAGGTAGAATTGTCTTGAGTACCTCCTACCTTGTCAAGACTCGTAGGATAAAATGATCTAGGAATTAGCTAGGAAGACGCAGAGAAAGAGAGAGAGAAAGAGAGAGAGAGAGAGAGAGAGAGAGAGAGAGAGAGAGAGAGAGAGAGAGAGAGAGAGAGAGAGAGAGAGAGAGAGAGAGAGAGAGAGAGAGAGAGAGAGAGAGAGAGAGAGAGAGAGAGAGAGAGAGGAGAGAGAGAGAGAGAGAGAGAGAGAGAGAGAGAGAGAGAGAGAGAGAGAGAGAGAGAGAGAGAGAGAGAGAGAGAGAGAGAGAGAGAGAGAGAGAGAGAGAGAGAGAGAGAGAAAAAAAAAAATGTGCGTTTACCTTTTGTTGTTCTTACCATATTGTATCTTTACAGGATTAAGTCAAGCTCGTTATGTCCTGTCTTTATTACTATTCAATATTTGTCTGTAAAGCTATGTATGCACACAACTACACACTATCTTCATACACTAAATCTTCCGAAATCTATCAACCTAAACTAAATCTTCCGGCACCACTGAACAATTGCTCTGTCTGGAAAATTGAATTTCCTCACGTCTTCCACCTTCGCTTTTCTTACATAATTTATTGTTGTGTCCTTTTGACGATGACTGTCTAAATACTGAGTGTGTGTATGTGGTGTGTGTGTGTGTGTGTGTGTCCAGCAGGTTCTACTAACAAGCAGAAGAGGGAAGGAGAGTTAGGTGAGGAAGCCGCAGGGAATGCTAGTCCTCACTTCCGGCCACCTTTCTATGACCATTGACGACTCACGCCTGAGGGCCGGGGTCAAAGCTCAGAGAGTTCCTCCCATGTTTCAACCGCACCCCCCCCCACCCCCCCGTCCCACCACCGCTGGGGGATCTTACTCCGGTCTTTCACCCTCGTCATGGCAACCCGACTGACGGGAGAGTTCGTTTGTTCCAAGATTAATAGACTACTTTAAAAGTCTATAGATCTTGGTTTGTTCCACCGTCATAGACGCATGTGTTGCGTCATAGACGCATCACAGACGACTCATTGCAAGTGACAGGCAGAGCTACGTTAAATAAACAAGATAACTCCGTTACCTTGATTTTCTTTTCTTTTTCCCCGTGTTGCATCTCAGCTGCCTATCTGCCCATCAATCTGTCGAGTTCTCAACATCAGCGGTCTTTCTCTCCCTTCTGCCTCTCCATTGCCCCCCTATATACCAATACCCACGTCTTTCTTCCTAACCCTTTGGTTATCACAGTATCCTATATTCCTCTCCTTCATATGTATACAACTCTAACTACCCGCCTCCCTTCGCCTCCTTCCTCCGCAGCCAGCCTGTGTAAACCAAGACCTATATATCTAAATCTTACATATCTAAATATATCTATAGATCTATATGTTTAGATATATAGGTCTTGGTGTAAACAACGCTGTGTACCTGACGATGTCTTATCGTCCCAAGGAAGGAAGTGGATGGAGCGGAAAGAGAATGTGAGGCCAGTGCTGAGGTGCGATGAAAATAATATCATTAATCATTCCTCTCAGAAAATAAAGCGCTAAAAGCAAAACAATGTGAATTCAAGAAATGCAAACAAATTTACATGCACATTCTCATAACTGAGAGTTGATGTGTGTGAAGAAAACTGATGTAAAAGATCAAGTGGGAGAATTTATCAATGACTTCCGCAGTCATTTGTCTCCCAACCTCGAACTATTCTTCTCAGGATTATTACTCATCAAAAATGCATCGCACCGGCGAATTGTCGTCCTCCATGAAACATCAGGGACTTGCGCCGCCTGGCATGCCTACTTGAGAGAGCTCGTAATCACTATCAAACATGAAAGAGACTTTGCATGACCGTAGTTGCCGGTGGTTACGTTTTTATTTGCACGATAACATTCAGTGTATAAATTAAGCACTAATAGCCAATCCATGAAAGCCATACCATTTACAAATGAACACGTCATAAATGAGTAAGCACATACATTTCTCTTTGCAATCGGTAAGGAAAATCTCTTTTATGCGTTATATACATCATACTACAAGAGGATTCTATTGACTCCATATACGAATACTTGGTGCTTAAACTTTTTCGCCACACAAGCACGACGAAAAGTCAAATTACAACGTCTATAGCATTTCCTGACATTATTAGTTAGAAAACACATCACATAATTCAATTGGCAAAGAGAGATAGAAAAGTACAACCTGGATTTTAGAAAGTGACGGAAAACTAAGAAATAAAGCAGGAAGGCATTATCTTATTATTCACCCACCCCTCTCCCCCCGCTCCACCCAAAAAATCTGACAAAGATGATGCTCCAACAAAAGATATCTGAAGAAAACTGATAGCCTAGATACGAGAAGATCATGCTGAAACTAGTCGGTCGTGCGGGAGAAAGCCACGAGAATGATCTTGGGAACGAGCTAGACTTACGCCCAAGCGAGAAAGTGATCGGTAAAACTGGAAAAGTCCTTGTCCCCGGGTGAAAAAAAAGAAAAAAAAAGAGCCCTGTGTCATTCACCCACGGTCTTGACAACGCGAGCTGGATTAGCGATCGCCAGTCTTTACCCTCCCAGAAAGAGTTCATAGAGACCGATCTTTGGGTGGGGCTGGGACCTCACACACTATACACCTCGTTCCTTTCGTCAAGGGCAACAGTATATTGTCCATTTAATCAGGAAAAATCATAGTGACCTGAGACTCAAATCTACGACTTCTTAAGACCAAGACGTTATCCACTAGCCAAGGATATGTGTGTGTGTGTGTGTGTGTGTGTCTGTGTGTGTGTGTGTGTGTGTGTGTGTGTGTGTGTGTGTGAGAGAGAGAGAGAGAGAGAGAGAGAGAGAGAGAGAGAGAGAGAGAGAGAGAGAGAGAGAGAGAGAGAGAGAGAGAGAGAGAGAGAGAGAGAGAGAGAATGAGCTAGGTCACAAAATTTCGGGGACACCCTCGAGCCCTGACCCTTTACGTTGTTTACGATTCCGAGCATCAATCATTCAGTATAAGCCCTAACTATTCCATCTTCAAATGATGTTCGTAGAGCGACGGATCTGTGTCTTTCACCTTCCCTTTCTCGTCATCAAGGTCACGCAATACTTCTTGCGCAAGCTATGTTGCTAAGGTCGTTTGGTAAGATGAAGTGGTTACATTATTAAATCGTAGATGAAAAATGAGAATAGTGAACAAACAGGTATTGGTTGTGACGTCAAACGCTCCACATTGAGGTATCGTCTAACTTCAGAACCCTGTCCCTCGCAACATGTCTATTGCATTTATTACTGGGTTAATTAATATCAAGGCGAGGTTAGCAAGACTCTCCCAGCCGTCTTGGTACGTAGTCAATCAGTTTCCTTTGCTGAACGAAGGAATACAAACGGAAATCAAATTGCAGCGCACAGGGACAGAATATAATGCCAATGTTACTTATAACAAACTAAATGTTGTTGCAAGAAACCATGTAAAATTGGTAATGTTTCCTAATATTCTTACGAAGGCCTGTACAAAGTGCACATGTTCACTAAAATGAAAACAAAAAGTCACTTATCTCGACCTTCAAAACTCCTCTTCCTGCATAATTTGTGAATTATTACATGTTAATTTGGTGGTGACTTGAATGCAGAAAATATTAGTACCATTAAACTTTTTCTTCTTCAGATTGAACCACTACTGCTTTTATGACACTAAGAATAACTCCCCTAAAGCGTGAAAAAAAGTCGGCTTCAAAAAGACCGGAGCCAATTATAGCTCCTTCCCCATTGAAATACAGATGTTAAATTATATAATGTAAAAGATATACAATTTAACATTTTTTGGGTCAAAACCATAACAGAAAAGCAACTTTCTCGCATCTACATCACTGCGAATCAAATACTATCTCCTCAGCTTCCATTTCATTACCTAGGATAGGCCTGTATTCAGGGTAATCAGGAAAAAAAAAATCATTTATTGATCCAAATAAGGATTATCCTCGTGGGGAACAATGGAACATCGATAGAGCAATCAAAACCCATGAGGAAAGAATGTGGGGGTTTGGAGGGAATATATTGATCGCTAACGGCCAGCGGAGCCTGCGGCCCGGTGACCCCTGGTCGGCTCCACCCAAACGCCTCCTTTACTTGCCTTTTTTGACATTGTAATCTTTCATTCAAATCTATATCCTACCCTAACACAAAAATTTGTACTTGAATCAATACACAATAAGAAAAAAAATCAGGTCGTTCAACCATGACTGACTGAATGTAAGGCAAGAACCATGTTCTTGGATAAAATCTATCCTGGATAAAAATTCTTACTAATCTTTAGGGAAAGTGGTGGACTTACAAATATCTAAAACAGCTGATTTATATCCCACACTCAGCCACATGGTGTCTGCTGACCAAAGTGTCCGGCTGTTCTCTCCTACACCATTGCATTCAATTACTTGCAACGGCTTGGCCGACGATCAGAAACCCCTGAGTGCGATCTCTAATACTGCGCCCTTACGTGTTAAAGTTATCTTTGACTATAGTCTATTCCTTATAGTCAACTTCGTTTTGAATCCGCTAAAGACAGAGGTCAACACTATAGACTGAGAAAAGTGATCACTTAGAATAAAATCTTCATACATTAATTTAATATAAAGTACCATAACCAACGCCCTCACGCTCAAAACTTTAACAAAAAATTCAACGAATAGTTGTATATGCTGCCCCGTATGTAAGATGAGACGGACGAAAACACGTAAAATCGTCAAATTACGCCAATCAACCTTCATTAAAGTTTCACAGACGCAGAGTTTGTGTTGTAAAGCCTGACTACTTTGCTGTGGTGTCAACTCTCATCGACTTTCAGCTGATCAAAGCAAGCTACCTCGATAGTTACCGTGACGGTACTTTACGGAATTACGGCTAGTACCATTCCGGTATTTAGTGGGCGAGTCCACTGCATAATGCAAAATATTCTTTCCATTTTCACCACAAAGCCCTCTAAGCCTGAACAACTGTGCACAACTGTTGATCTTTTTTCTGGTGGTTACTACCGGATTGATGTACGTGTCCATTTAAGTCAATAAACGCATTCATGATTTACTTGTGTTTAACATGTGACTGATGGATGGCTCATGGCCAGTTCACCCTCGGCTTTGCCCAACTAAACCCGTCTTCCTGTCATGCCATGCTCATGTCGAAAAATAATGGCTCTCATAGTACGTAAGTTCTTCAATGCACGTAATGGAAGCAACACAGTCAGTTATCAATTATTCTCACTAAAGTACTTTCTTTGCCCTAGTGAGAAAGTTGCATATATAGGTAGGTATTATACAGGATAGCAAATGTAACCCTATAGATCAACTATTAAACGTGAATTGGTATAAGCTTCCTTCAGCAGGACGTCCTTCACATTATGAACGCTGAATACTGCAGTCTACTAACTGTCATATCACACAGCCACATGGACGACAGAGAGAAAAAATGTCAGTATGTCTGTAAATAGCTTTCATGTACTGTACGTATCCATGTGTACCAGGGGTCTCCTGGGGCAGGTGCACGTGCTGGCCCTACAGGAGACGTGGCTGTGCCCTGACGAGGTGCACAGACCGAATGGCCTCCATAAGGACTTTGTGTCGTTCTCGACTTCGGCGGTGGACGAGACACGGGTCCTGAGGCGTGGCAGGCCATACGGTGGTCTCACTTTTTTGTGGCACAAGAGTCTTTCTAAATACATCAAAGTATGTAATGCTCAGGATCCTCGCATCTTGGGCATTGCATACAAGGATGACCGGTTCTCCATGTTGCTGGTGAATGTGTATCTGCCCAACAGTAATGTGGAGAACAGGGACGAACAGCTGATGTATTTAGGAAGACTCGCCTCCATAATAGAGGATGCCGTGGAGCAGAAGTTTGCATTCTCGGTGACTTTAATGCTGCCCCGGGCACTGCCTTCTTCACAGACATTCAGCGCATGTGTGGAGATCGCGACATGGTGATGGCTGACGTGAGGGCGCTTCCCCCAACGAGCTTCACTCATGTCAACCAGGGGTGTCTCTCACGCACGTGGCTGGATCATGTGCTGTTGTCACCATGCCTGTTTGATGTGATGGATGAGTGCTCCATTCTGTACAGCAGTGTCTCTTCAGACCATTTTCCTCTCTTGGTGGATTTCAAAGTTAATGGGCTCCCTGCTCTGACACAGGTCAGGCAGGATAATGCGGCAAGGATTAAGTGGAATTTTCGGGACAAGCGGAAGAGAGAGGGCCGTGTAGTGATAGAGTTGCTGAGGGGCATTGCCATAGATCCTGTCAGGGTTTGTTGCTTCCAGAATGCATGTCTGGACCGTGGGCACCGACGACATCAACGCCTTCCACGAGGCGTTGATAAAGTGCATGATGCGTGCTGGTCAGACTGTGTTTGGTTTTTGCAGGAAGAGATGGAGGCAGGTACCAGGCTGGAATGAGTTTGTTCGTGAGGCGCACAGTGCCGCGCGGGAGTCCTTCCTTGAGTGGAGAGCGGGTGGTGGTCCGCGTTGGGGGCCACTGGCTGAGAGGATGAGGAGCACCAGAGCCAGATTCAAGTTGTGTCTCAGGTGGTGTAAGTCACATGAGCACCAGCTTCGTGCCCAGTCCCTGGCTGACAAGCTGGCATCTGGTGACTCCTTTAACTTTTGGCGTGGCGTGCACAGCATGAACCCGGGCTCACACACGCTTCCCCTACGGGTGGATCACGCTGTGGGGGAGGAAGGCATCGCCTCCATGTGGG